>JACCIB010000351.1:0-174821 GCA_018906965.1 Philotrypesis tridentata
AAAAATATGATTAAATTCTCAAAAAAATGTATTTATTTCTGAATATACAGTCAGAAAAGTCATTCCATTACCAACTTTTGCTTGGTGAAAGTTATTATGGATACAGAGATATTAAGACGTTACAATCAAAATTTGCCTATGAGTTGGCTTCTCGTTGTAAGTCAAACCATTAATGAAATTATACGTGTAATAATAATAGTACTGGTAATATATTGCTTCAGGTCATACATTTTTGAATTATAATCTTTGATAATCTACTATCCTAATTTATATATTCCCCAATTATATAGTGATTTCCAGAAAAAAAATCTACGATTATTGTAAATAGAATAATTAGCTGTTACAATATGAATTAATTATTAAAAAAATGCATTTATATCTGTAGAAATAGACAGAAAACTTGTCCCATAACCAGCTTTTGCTTGATGAAAACTGTTGTCGATATAATGATTTTGAGAGTTGAAAATCCAAATTAACCTCCGTTAAAGTTCAGATACATGCAATTGTAAATATGACAAATTTCTAAAAAATAGCTTAGTGTCCTTTTCAGTCAAGTAAATTTTCCATAAGATTTTTATTTATAATATTGTCTCTAAAGACACATACATATGAATAATATAAAATAATATATTGCTTCCCATGAAAAGTTGATATATTCCCCAATTATATAGTGATTTCTAGAAAAAAAATCTACGATTATTGTAAAATAGAATAATTAGCTGTTACAATATGAATTAATTATTAAAAAAATGCATTTATATCTGTAGAAATAGACAGAAAACTTGTCCCATAACCAGCTTTTGCTTGATGAAAACTGTTGTCGATATAATGATTTTGAGAGTTGAAAATCCAAATTAACCTCCGTTAAAGTTCAGATACATGCAATTGTAAATATGACAAATTTCTAAAAGAAATAGCTTAGTGTCCTTTTCAGTCAAGTAAATTTTCCATAAGATTTTTATTTATAATATTGTCTCTAAAGACACATACATATGAATGATATAAAATAATATATTGCTTCCCATGAAAAGTAAATAAGTCAGTTGAAGCATAATATAAAAACATTAGTAAATTAATGCTTCAAATTTCTGACGTCTTCTGAAAAGTTACACAAATGTTTTTAAAATCGATGTCGAGCCCTGCACAGTTTCATTTCCCATGTCCGGTTAGGTCATTTAAATATACCCATCCCTTAAAAACTAAAATTACAAATTAAATTAAAATTATTGTAAAGAGATAATTGATAATTTTTGTGCTAAAAGTATATTATAATTTTACCTTTAATTTGAGTTCTTGAAAATTGAATTTGGACTATCATATCGGTAGTGACACTTCTTCGAATATCATTCAAACAACGGTTTGTTTTTTTAACGATAAAACTTGAAACTTTATTCTGGTCTACAATGTTAGTATCGCATATTATGTCTTTATATAAACGTGTATTAAAAAAAACTATTTTTCTGCAGAACTCTTTTCTAGTATGATTTTTGTACTATATTTTAATTTACAGTTATATATATGTAGTTACTACGAAATTATTCTTTGAAAAACATAAAATGAAATTTTACTAATTTTTTTTATAATATAGGATAAAACAAAAATTTAAAGTTTTTAATTGAAGCTCGCCGAACTTTGATTTCGTATGACATCTGTTATAGAAGATAAGCAGTTTTAAATTTTATTTTATTATGCTTCATATTTTATTACCACAGTAAATATTTATAGTTGATACATTTTTTTTCAGAAAAAAACTGGCAGCTTCGTGCGCCCCTAAATTGGCAGCTTCGTGCGCCCTTAAATTGGCAGCTTCGTGCGCCCCTAAATTGGCAGCTTCGTGCGCCCTTAAATTGGCAGCTTCGTGCGCCCCTAAATTGGCAGCTTCAAGCGCCCCTAAATTGGCAGCTTCGAGCGCCCCTAAATTGGCAGCTTCGAGCGCCCCTAAAACAGAATCTATATACGTCATAATAATATTGTAATTTTTTATTATAATTGATTTATATTATTATTATTATTATTATTATTATTATTATTATTATTATTATTATTACCATTATGGAGAAACAAAATAATTTATTTATTCTTGATAAAAATGATATGTCAATAATAACTGATGGTTCTCGTCTGAAAGATATACACATAGATAAATTTCATTGCATGATAACTGCTAATACTGTTTTCAAACCGCAGTCAACGTTATATCTTCAAAATATTATGCGTGATCCAAATTCTATACGTATTAAATCAATTGCACGAAACGTTCAACATGTTCAAATATTGCATAGTTGCGATGATTTGTGCAATAAATGTATAAATGGTCATTGGATTTGTTGTTTTTATGATACAAAATCTATTTATATATATGATTCATTAAATAAAAAATCATTACATGAGTGCAATGAAAAGTTTTTGAGAAAGTTGTTTCCTTACTTTGATGAAATTCCTATTTATTATCCTCAGGTTCAAAATCAACGAAATTCTAACGATTGCGGAGTTTATGCAATCGCATTTGCCATGTCATTACTATACCAAAAAGATCCTTCAAAAATAATTTATGATAGTTTAAGATTACGAAATCATTTATATCAAATGTTCGAAAGTGAACAAATTAAAGTCTTTCCAGTAGCTTTTGATAACAACAATAAGAAAGTAAGTTTTCAATATTTTTTTAAAGAACACCCACAATCAAAAATACCGTTATCGAAATCTTCCATTTATAATCAAAAAGATAAAGAAATACCGCTTAAAAAAGATTTGTTGAATAAGTTATCTGATATTTTACATATTGTTGGCTTACCGAATAATGATAATGTATCATGTTATGCAAATGCATCGGTGCAAAGTATATTGCACTGTGGACCTATCAGATCACAATTTATCACTACTCTTAATTTAAGTGGAATAGATCTCTTATTTAAAAATTACTGCGATAATCATAGAATTAATATACACGCTCTGAGAACAGCTACCCATAACAAATATAGTCATTCAATTCAACAGGATGTTGCTGAATTTGTTATGGATTTATGTAATAAATCTGTAGTATTAAAAGATTTATTCAAACATAAATTAAATATTACTTTAAAGTGTTCTTACTGTAATATAGTAAGTTCTTCGAATGCAACCCTTAATTATATTTTTCCTTTAGCAGTGCCAAATAATGACAATATTTTAAGTTTGCACGATATTATTAATTATAATATAGGGACTTGGAATGATACCGACATTATTTGTAGTGACTGTCAAAAGTACAAATGTCAAAAGTCTGAGTTACTAACAGATAATCAAATTGTGATTTTACAGTTACAATTATTTAAATTTAATGAGTATGGTCAGATTTCCAAAAATACTGATTTAAGGTTAAAAGATGTACTAGAGGAACTTTTATTAATTAATGGCAAACATTTTAAGATTAGAAATGCCATATTCCATCATGGTAATAGTATGAACTCTGGTCATTATACTAATATGTTACGTGAAAAAAATGAATGGCTGAGCATAAATGATTTAGAAGTAAAACGAAGTATGTGGCCATTACATTCTAAAGATGTATACTTAATTTTTTTAGAAGAAGTAAACCAGTCTTCCAATGAAGTTTTAACAATAATAAATGTAAACAAACATCTCTACAATGATCAAATTGTCAGTCACACTTATATTCATAATAAAATTAAAATAAGCAAGCCATTAAGTCTTTCTACGAAAAAGGAATCTAAAAATTTACCTGCATATGAATCAATCAACGATCCTGATTCCAAGAGTAACATTAATTTTAAGCCAGATTATAAAAAATTACATGAAACGTTTGAATCGGGAAAAAATAGAATTAAAAACAAAAAGACACAAGTTTCAAATGATGATCCGTCTGACGTGAGTAAAGATGAGGTTTCACAAGTTCGTCAAATTGATGATAAAACAGCTACAAAAAAAGCTACAAAACGAGATTATCAAAAAACTAAAGAAAGCATTTCAAACAAAAGAAAACTACGTTTTCAAGTATTCAAAGATGATGAATCGAAAATAAATGAAATTGAAAACAATCAGTCAAAAGTTTTCAATAATGAAATATCTAACATGGGTAACGATGAGGTTTCTCAGATTCTTCGTCAAATTGAAGAGAATGCAGCTGAAAAGGCAGCTAAAAAACGAAAATATTATCAAAAAAACAGAGAAAAAATTTTAACTAAAAAAAAAGTACGTTATCAATTGAATAAGAAAGAAAAATCTATTATCAAAAAATATTCAGAATTCACGAAGCAAGGTGAATTGCAATTAAATCAAAGTATTGGTAAATCAAAAATTACTGCAGCTAAACAAATAAAAAATAAATACAAATCAATAATGATTAAGCAATCCACAAAAAATTTAATACGAACGAAAGAAGAGTATATAAGAAGAGTTATGCTTCAGTTAGATAATACAGCTGAAGTAGATCGAAGAATAGAAGCAGATAAAATGGTAACATCGGCTATTTATACTCGAAATCAATGTATTGCAAATGTAAAAAAGGAATTGCAGAACTGCAAGGATAAAATTGAAGTTTCTTTAACTAGATTAGGTTGTGAATCCATTACAGATGCTGAAAGTTGTGCGTATGCACTTACTGCTTTATGTGGTGCGCCTAAACATACTTCTTCTTCAGAAGGATATTTTGGAGAATCTACGTATGATTTTGCATGTGCACAAGATAATTTAGAAACACATATTATTTTGGATGAACAAGGAAAAAGTACAAATATGTTACCTACAATTGAATCCAAAACAAAAAGTAAAGTTTGGGAATGCAATAATTATTGCAAAAAAATTGATCCTGATATTTGAAATGAACTTAAAAATTTATTTGAAGATTTAAATTTTTGCACTTATATAAATGCTTACACTTACCTAAAAAATATTGATATTTGTTCTGCACAATTTCCAAATCCAGAAAAAAAAGGTCATCCAATTATTTGCTATAATAAACCTTTGTTATGTACATCAAAACTTTTGAAACTAAATATTTTATCTGTTCATTATCCAAAACTTCGCACTATTAAACGATTGTTATACAACGTAGTTACTTTATATAAACAAATTAAAAAAATTGAAAATGCATTAAACAATACTGACATTAAAGCATTGAAAGAAATAATTTTAAATACAGAAGAATTACATACATCTTTTCATGTTGTAAATAAAGAAATATGTTTAAATGAAGCTGAAATAAAGGACAAACTTTACAAAGGAATACAAGAATATACAAAAATAGATATGGATCCACCCAAAATTCCTTGTATTTCTTGTGAAAGACTTTTATGTAAGCGTAATATGGAACCTGTTGATAATCATACGGATAAAATGGGTTTTGTAGAAGAATTACTTGATTTAAAAATTGATGAAAGATTCAAATATTGGAAAAAATTAAAAGAGTTTTATCACGATTCTCAAGAATTTTATAACGGTTTCATTTGTAGAAACTGTATTACTAACTTTAAAAAATATACATTACCAACTACATGTATTTTAAATGAACTTTACGTTAAGGAAGTTCCTTATGAAATCAAAAGTTTAAACGTCTATGAAAAAATATTGATACAACGAGCTAAAGCTTTCCAAACAGTTATTAAAATGGGTACTGTGATGAAAAAAAATATACCTAATTATTGCAAAATTGATAAAGTTATAGGTACAACTTTTCATTTACCTTTACCTTTGGAAGAAACTTTGAAAAAAATTTGTCCTGAAACCGATCCTATAAATATTGATCATGAAATGTTTATTTTAATCCGAAGTCATCCGACAAAAGGGAAAATTATTTGGGAAGACTATGTTGATGTTAAAAAGGTCTGGAATGCTTTGCATTGGTTAAAAATTTGGAATCCTTTATATTTTAATATACAATTACCATCTGATTCTGGACAACTTCAGGATATTCTTTTAAATATGGATGTACAGTATGAAGACAAAACAGTAGATAACAAAAATGATCATGAAAACAATAATATGCAAGAAACTTATTCTAAAAATAACGTTGAAGTAGATCATAACCAATTGGATAAAATTAATATTGTTACGGACATACAAAAGAATCCACAAGTGGCAGCATTAGTAACACAAAAATCTCAATCAGATCCATATTATGAACAGTATACCATTTATCCATTACACGCGAAAAGAATAAATCAAAGCGATTCAAAGTTATATCAGATGTTACAAGTATATGCCACTTCTTTAGATGTCCGTGGCAAAGATTTAGATTTAAAATGTTTTCCAGATTTATATCCGTATGGAATGTATGGACAGCATGAAAAAAGATCTACAAATTTAAGAGATTATGATTATATTAAATCCAGATTGATGTCAAAACACTCACAGTTTAGACTAAATATTCAGTACCTATTTTATTTGTTATTCAATAATAATATAAGACAGATCAGTGCTGGAATCTTTCACAAATTGAATGTTATTAATCCGCGTTATAAATACACTGTGAAGGAACTTTTAGAACAATTAAATCAAGATCAATTAGAATCTAATTTAGGAACTATTTTCGCACGATTGCGAGGTACTGAAGCATATTGGAAAAAGGTGAGAAATGAATTACAATGCATGATGAATGAGTATGGTCCAGCTACATATTTTATTACTTTAAGTCCTGGCGAGTGGATGTGGTCTGCATTAGCTGAATATATACGCGAAGCAAACGGTTGGGAACATGATAAGAGGTCTGTCAGCGAATTAATAGCTGCTGATCCTGTGTCAGCTTCCAGGTACATTAGGAACAAATTTGAAGCAATGCTACGATATATACTTTCTACATCAAATCCGACAGGAAAAGTAGCGCATTATTATTATGTTTGTGAATATCAGAGTAGAGGATTACCGCATTATCACTGTTTATTTTGGATTCAAAATGCTCCCGTCTATGGTACAGCTTCAAATAAAGAGGTCCAAGAATTTATTTTACAAAATATAACGTGTCGAATACCGGATCGACGTATATCACCAGAACTTCACAGACGTGTTATGACTTATCAGACTCATACCCACAATAATTACTGTATGCGAAAGAAGAAAACGAAAACAGGGTTCAAGAGTGTTTGCCGTTTCGGATTTCCTCGTCCAATAACTTCTAAATTAGTGCTAAGGGAAGTTTCGCTAGCCATTGCAAACAAAAAAAATTAAGAAATAAGAGCAGATTTTATGATTTACCCCGATCCTCTGAAGAACAATATATTAATGATTATATGCCTGCCTTATTAATACTTTGGGAAGGTAATAATGATGCACAGTATATCTGTGAATCTTCATACATGTTGACCAAATATGTTTCTTATTATGAAACTAAAGGAGAAAAAAGTACTTTAGACTTTTCGGATATTGAATCAAATAAGTCTTTGTGCAGTCGTCTTTGGTCTCTGTCAATGAGAGCTCTAAACCACAGAGAGTGTGGAGCGATAGAAGCAGCTGACACGCTGCTAGGTCATCCTCTTGATGCAACGGATAAGGATACGGTTACTAGGTGGTTAGATGTCAGAATGATTCGTAGTAGGAAGCTAAAACCATTTAAAGAAATTGAAACATTACCTCCAGAATCAACAGATATATTTTATGATTCATTTATTGACTGTCACTATCCAAACCGCCCTGAAAAGTTAGTGTCTGTATGTTTATACGACTTTGCAAGGTGGTTTGATATAATAAAAAAGAGACCAGTGAGAAAAGCAGAATATTATGAGATGCCAGGGGGTTCATTTTGTAAAAAACGAAAAATCCTTATCTTATTCAACACTGGCACTATGATCCAATTAATCAACCAGAAGATTATTATTATTCATTATTATTATTATTTCAACCATGGAGAGATACTGATGAACTTAAAAATGGAGAAGAATCCTATACAATGTCTTTTAAAAAAAGACAAGACGAATTGATAGATGCAATGAAATATCACGATAAATGTGAAATAATTCAAGAAGCTATGAAGAATATGAATGAACTTATTGAAAATCAGTTACTGCAAGAAACACAAGAAGGTGAAAAATCTAACTTAGATAACTTACCCGAAGGCTGCGTTCCGATCGAGATTGAGAATGCTATGAAAGATTTTAAAGATATGGCTGAAAAAGTTGTAATGAATGAACAGGATGTAGAAAATTCTGTTTCCAAGTTTAATCAAGATCAATTAAAAATTTTCAAAAAAATTGTTGGTGTATTACAATCTAACAATCAAATTTTACGAATTTTCATAAGTGGTCCAGGTGGTACGGGAAAAAGTTTTTTAATCGAAACCATTGTAGCTTGGAACAAAACTATGCGAAAAAAAGAAACTGCTATTACAGCGCCTACTGGAATAGCGGCCTTCAACATTTCCGGTTTAACAATTCACAGATTATTTCATTTACCAGTAGAACATGGTGGCACAGCAAAATACAAGGAATTATCAGCTGCAGCCTTAAAACAAGTACGACAAAGCTTAGAAAATGTTGACTTAATTATTATCGATGAAATTTCCGTGGTTTCTAATATAACATTTGCGACTTACAGAAATATTTGATACTTCCGATTGCGATGATGGTTGGTTCGGAAAAATTCATATCATAGTATTTGGTGATTTACTTCAATTACCGCCAGTTCGTGAAAATTTTGCTTTTATCGAATTAACAAAAAAAGATGTTGAAAAGTACATTGGCGCTATAAGTTCATTTAATCTATGGACTCTATTTGAATATGACGAGTTGACAATTAATATGAGACAAAAAAATGACAATCAATACAGCGACATTCTTTCTAGAGTAAGGTTAGGTTTTCTGACAGATGCTGATATAAATTTATTGCAAAAGCGAATATTACCATTTTCTAGTAGTACTTGTACTGAGATAATGCAGCAATTATGTGCAATTTATGAAAAATTGCCTTCTAACACAGTGTGTCTATTACCAACGAGGAATATGTGCAATACGTTAAATGATGCTATGCTCAGTAGAATTGATTCTGAAGATATTAATCTTGTAGCTATTGATTCTTTTAAATGTCCGAAGAATTTGCAAAAGAAAATTTTAAAAATATTAGACGGAGAAGTTGATAACGCTTGTGGAATCGAGCGTAACATTAAAATAAAAATAAATTCAAAAATTATGATTCGAAGAAATATTGATGTCTCTATTGGTTTAGTAAATGGAACTATAGGTACAGTACTTTCGGTAGATAGAGGTAATGGCAACGAAATCACAAGTGTTTCCATTAAATTACAAGATGGTAGGGAACATGCAATATCTAAGCTAGAATATAAATTTGTCATCATGAACAATAAATACATTACACGACAACAATTTCCAATCTGTAATAGTTACGGAATAACCATTCACAAAGGTCAAGGGTTAAGTTTACAAAATGCGATTGTCGATGTTGGTAATTCTATATTTTCTCCTGGACAAACTTACGTCGCTTTATCACGAGTAACGAAATTGGAAGGCCTTCATCTGATTAATTTTGATCCAACAAGTATTAAAGCAGATTCATCTGCAATTTTGCAATACAACACGTTAAGAAAGAAATATCGCCCCGATCTTCAACAATTAACGGTTCAAATGGATTGTAAATTTAGCAGACCTAGTGTTGTTCGAGATAGACGCTGGATATTGTCAAAACACATTTTAGAAGCTCAAATGACTAATGATACAAATATTATATCGGAAAGTAATTGGGTTATTCGAGGCTTACCAAATGAGGATAATGTATCTTGTTATTCAAATGCTTGTATACAGAGTTTGTTCATTCGTCATGTGTAAGAAGAATTTTGTTGCAGAGCAAAGATATTGATTTCCTAAAACAGTCATTCAACCAATACATTGCAAAGACTCCTGTTGATATGAAAGCATTGAGAGACTGTGTGAATGAACGGTATTCCTCCTGTGAACAGCAAGATGTTGCTGAATTCCTTTTACATCTTTGCAATGCTTCAGTATTTTTACAGAATATCATCAAACATGAAATTAATATTGTAACAAGGTGTCCAAGTTGCGATGAAAGGAATTCAGTTACAAATGCGAATTACATTTTATCACTTTCTTTACCGGAAATTACACATACGTTTACACTCCAAGAAATTTTTGATCATAACATTGATAATTGGAACGCTATCGAAGGCTGTTGCAGTAAACATTGTAAGACTAAAAGATTGCAAAAAACCACTATACAAATAAAAAATACAATTCTTATTATACAGCTACAATTATTTACTATTGATAACATGAAATTAAAAAAAATTAATTTTAAAATAAAAGATATACCAAAATGTGCACTTCTAGTAAATAAAAAAAAATATAAAGTAATTAATTGTATATTTCATCATGGTACATCTATTGAAATAGGACATTATACAAATATCGTTCGCCAAAATAACGAATGGTTTGAAATAAATGATCAGTTTATTAAACAAAGAAAATGGACTCGCGGCGCGAAAAATGCCTATTTATTTTTTTTAGAAGAAATCGTTTAAATCATTAAAGTAATTAATATATTTATCCCTAATGTCTGTGTGTGTGTGAGTGTGTGTGTGTGTGTGTGTGTGTGGGTGTGTGTGTGTGTGTGATCCTTATTTTTCCCTATCTGTATCATGTAAATAATTATATTAAATAGAATGAAAGAATGAAGTTTAGTATCAATTTTGTGGATTAGGCCTACAGGGGATACCACAACTTTATTGACATTATCGTTTATAAGTTTCACAATTTTTAAATTCGATTCTGATTTTCTTAAACATTTACCGAATTAGGTGATTTGCATTAGAGATGGTAGTACGTCTATCACAATCAATTACAGGGATATTGGAAAGTAACTTACATATACTTATTTTTTCATAAATATTATTCATAATATTATAATATACATTAAAAATTTGTGAAGGATATGATGTAAACTTTTATAAATTTAAAATGCTACTTCACTCATGTTCTGTTGTCAATAATATACATAATCTAGAAATGCTTTCAAGCAATTATAAATTAATTAATGAGCAATAATTTTATACGTATAGACGACTTCTTTTGATGCATATTTGTTACACAAATAATTATGGAACTTAAGATAAAATTTAGTGTCAATAAAGGAAAAAAAACGCGCCATTCTATTTACCTCGAGGGTGGTGTGGAAAAGATAGATATTTCTTTTTGAATAATAATGATCCAAAAATAATTATTTGCTCTACAGATGGTGTCAAAACAATAATTATTATTGCAATAATGCATAAGCATATGTACATTAATTTTTTTTAACTTTAACTTATTTAGTTGACGTTAACCATTCTTTGTAATTTAGGTATTACATACCTTTTAAAAGTAGAGAAATATTCCCCCCCCCCCAAAAAAAACCTTTTTGAGGTAAAAGGCTGGCAAGTATAAGGTCGTTTCTTCATGTGAAAATTAAAGATTTATTTTACAACTTTGGATAACCATAATGAAACAAATATTGCAATAATGCATAAGCATATGTAGATTATTTTTTTTAAATTTCTAACTTATTTAGTTGACGTTAACCATTCTTTGTAATTTAGGTATTATATACCTTTTAAAAGTAGTGAAATCTCCCCCCCCCCCCCAAAAACCTTTTCAAGGTAAAAGGCTGGCAAGTATAAGGTCGTTTCTTCACGTAAAAATTAAAGATTAATTTTACAACTTTGGATAACCATAATGAAACAAATATTGCAATAATGCATAATCATATGTACATTATTTTTTTTTAATTTCTAACTTATTTAGTTGACGTTAACCATTCTTTGTAATTTAGGTATTATATACGTTTTAAAAGTAGTGAAATCTCCCCCCCCCCCAAAAAAACACCTTTTCAAGGTAAAAGGCTGGCAAGTATAAGGTCGTTTCTTCACGTAAAAATTAAAGATTAATTTTACAACTTTGGATAACCATAATGAAACAAAAATTCTAAGTGTTTACTTTATATATTCGGTTATTTCATTATGTTAATCAAAGTTAATTTTCGAACTTCCGATAATCCTTATGTGGTGAAAATTCAAAGTGCTTTATTCTATAAGTCTATTTCATTATGTAAATTAAAGATTCATTTTGAAACTATCTATAACCTTTATGTAGCCAAAATTCCATTCCAAGTGCTTTATTATTTACGGTTATTTGATTATGTAAATTAAAGTCAAATTTTCAATAACACTGTAAAGAATATTCTAGGGGGTTTATTGTGTATGTTTATTCATTTCTTCTTTACTAAAGGTCGATAAGAAATATGTTTATAATTAATAAATGAATTTAATCATCTCTTGGAGCCACCTAATATTAATTAGATCTTACACGAATTATGACATCGAGCGATAGAGGCAATAGAATAATCAAGTGTTTATAATTCAATAATTAAAAAGGTATTTATAATCATTTCAACAAATAATTATGTTAGGATATGTCTTCTTTTACCTCGTAATTGAGTGAATCACAAACACGCAAAGAATATGATGCTTATACATGACGTTGAATAATCCGAAACTCTCATCTGTCTATGAAAATATGAACGCGTAAACATCTTCTCGTTAAAAGTCTGTTGAACAGATTACCATTTCTTTAGTGTTACTTCTCTATACCTTCAATTTTACATAATTTTAAAGTTTTATTTTAGCATAAGAAAGTTATGATATCAATAAATAAATTGGCAAGTTCTTTTATAAAAAGTAATCGATTAGAAATAAATAAATAAATCACTGTTTAAATGGGGGAAGGATTATAAATATATATGTATTCACATAAAGACTAGACCAAATTGTAGCATGTGAATAGGTGGATAGCCTGTGGAAAGGTACAGTCGGGTACAAATAACTGCGTATCCCAGCTGACGTTTGGTGACCGATCACGATGACGCCGTATTTACCGTGGGAGGTTAGGTCACCATACTTTCGATAAATGTGGCGTCGCGTGAGCGATTACAAACATGCGAGGAATGTAGCTCCAATACGGTATTATTCAAAATTTCAATTGTACCCGACTGTACATGTAATAGAATCGCATGATGGATAAATTAATATAATTATCGCTTCGAGCCAATATTAATTTATTACCCGACGTTTCGAGCTCACGGAGCTCCACTTCGGGGCTAATATTACAAACATATATAATAAAACAATATTGGTTCAAAGCGATGATTATATTCATGCATCCATCTACATCGAGAGTTAGAGGCAAAATTAACAACAGAATCGCATGATGTTCTTACATGACATTATCACATGACAAATAAATGTGCTCATAGTATGTGGTAATATCATGTGTTTTTCCAAAATTATCATGTAATATAACAAGATTGCTTCGCATCATGAAAACTTTTCCTGTTATTTATGGAGTCAACGAGCGGATGTAAAATCTATACTCTACTTAGTAATTTAGTAAATGTGTTGCTAGTTTAATTTCATGAAAAATCTACGTCCAGGACGATCACTTACAATTAAATATGAGATTTAAATTCTGTTCATGCAACAAATCGATCCCACATTTAAAAGAAGAAACAGGAACAAATTCTAACATGTAGAACGCAATTTTTTTTATGGAAAAACTTGCCGTCCCTTCCTATCATAGATAATCGTTGAACTACTAAATGTCAGTGCAATAACTATCATAAAATTTTTAATATAGTTAATTTATCTTCTAATTATTCTATATAAAGAGTACTACTCAAAACATTATATTAAACTGTTAGAACGATATAAATTATAATTAAATAGTAATTGGATTTCTATTTTTGAATTAAGTAAAGATTTCAAACTAAAATCAGTAAACTACATAAATATTAATTTAAAATTTTTAAGCTTAGTTTATTTCTTAACTTGAGTCATAGACATTTATTTTACAATATTTTTTTCATACATAATAATAGTTACAATTATTTTGAATTAACTTTATGTAATCTTTCGAAAATAATAACCGACTTATGTGAAACATACATACAAACAACCAAAAATTAGGCTTAGTATGACTCCAAGATTAAATTTTCATTCTTCAAAAATAGATTAAGAACAGCAATGAATACATATATATTGAAAAATTGATAACGAGAATTTGTAAAGTTGTTTTATTAACAACAACTTACTTTGGTTAACCATACATAATTTGAAGATGGTATCCAACGTTATCTATGATAGGACGGGACGGCAAAATTTTCCATAAAAAAAATTGCGTTCTACATGCTAGAATTTGTTCCTGATTCTTTTTTTAAATATGGGATCGATTTGTTGCATGAACAGAATTTAAATCTCATATTTAATTGTAAGTGATCGTCCTGGACGTAGATTTTTCATGAAATTAAACTAGCAACACATTTACTAAATTACTAAGTAGAGTATATATTGTACATCCGCTCGTTATATTACATGATAATTTTGGAAAAACACATGATATTACCACATACTATGAGCACATTTATTTGTCATGTGATAATGTCATGTAAGAACATCATGCGATTCTGTTGTTAATTTTGCCTCTAACTCTCGATGTAGATAGATACATGAATATAATCATCGCTTTGATCCAATATTGTTTTATTATATAGGTTTGTAATATTAGCCCAATGTTAATTTTGCCTCTAACTCTCGATGTAGATGGATACATGAATATAATCATCGCTTCGAACCAATATTGTTTTATTATATATGTTTGTAATATTAGCCCCGAAGTGGAGCTCCGTGAGCTCGAAACGTCGGATAATAAATTAATATTGGCTCGAAGCGATAATTATATTAATTTATCCATCATGCGATTCTATTACATGTACAGTCGGGTACAATTGAAATTTTGAATAATACCGTATTGGAGCTACATTCCTCGCATGTTTGTAATCGCTCACGCGACGCCACATTTATCGGAAGTATGGTGACCTAACCTCCCACGGTAAATACGGCGTCATCGTGATCGGTCACCAAACGTCAGCTGGGATACGCAGTTATTTGTACCCGACTGTACCTTTCCACAGGCTATCCACCTATTCACATGCTACAATTTGGTCTAGTCTTTATGTGAATACATATATATTTATAATCCTTCCCCCATTTAAACAGTTATTTAATGTGTTTGTGTGTTTAAATTAATGTGCTGTATAAATGCTTCAAAAATCTAAATTCTCAACATATAATTTCCCAACTTACATCTTAGTTAAAAAGCAAAACAACAAACAAAAAATCAAATAGTAAGTTACAAAACAATTTTACTCCTTTAAAAAAACCCAGTTATTCACTGACCTATATATCTAATTACTGTTCGCAACAGTCTTTGTATTTTGCTAACGCAGCATTCCCGCGCGGTCAGACGCCGCTGTTTTGAAATCTAATCCTATCTGCTCATATACTTATCAAATATGTCTTACACCCTGTTACCTACGTATTATTATCAAGAACACTTGTAACTAATCTAATCAGCCTACTCAGTAACTTCTGATAGCGCTACAAAACAAAACTTAATATTTCGAATCTCTCAAAATTCAATTAAAATTCAGATATTTCTAAATCAATAATTATTCTACTATATATGTATTTAAATTTTCCCACTGTATACCAAAATCTTACGATATATATATATATATATATAGATATATATTTATGTATCATAAAAAATTTTAAAGTTAATTCTAATAACTTTAAATGTGCATTTTTTTCAAATAAAACTGAGACCGACGAATTCCGCGTCTCTTCAGCAACACACGCCATCAGCTTCGTTTGGAATGAACCGTTCATTTTGGAAGATATGAAAAGAATGATATACGATATGTCTCTTGACATTATTTTCCACCCATCCTCGCATTTGCATTAAATACTACATCATTTTGTGAATTCACTATACAATTGAGAAAAAATTTACAGTCTTATTATTTGTCTTTTTACATTTCTTTTTCTCATAATATTCGTAGCTTTTTGCGTTCTTCTTTTCGCGTACATTGAAACAACACATTATCTTTTCTTCATATGTTACATTTAATCCTTCAAAGCTAGACACTATCACATTTCTATATCGATTCCTCCAATTTTCCTAGACGTCACATTAAAAAATAACATTCTCACGTAACATCAAATAGTTTAATAGTCTTTCGAGGTAGCCGTAATATTTAAATTCCCCCGAATTTTAGGAATTTTTTTCGTTCATCATATATCAGTATTATTTTCGTGTACAACGAGCGTTCACAAAATAAACGGTTTTTTCTTCAGTATCGCCGAAGTTGAGAAATTTGCTTACCAACAAAATAAAATATTTAAAGAGCTGAATTGATGAAACTTGTAAGCTTTACAGAGAGCTAATTTTAAGATTTTTTTTAATATGCAAACTTAAAAAAGCCTGAAAAGTTAACGAAAAAATAAAATATATATTTTTTTCCAATTTTCAACAGTTTTTTCGAATAATGTATAAACTTTTTGCCTAATTGCTAACTCATCAGATTATCATTTTAATATTCTTGCAAACTACAATAAAAAATTTGCAGTTACCGAAAAATTGATTTTTTTTATTTTTCAATTAAGTAAATAATGAAAGCATATTCACAATTTCATTGCATTGCAGATTCGGCCCGATAAGTAACATTTACCAGTAGGATCCTTCAAAAATAATTGTAATTGCTTCATTCATGTGATGTCATTTTCGTTAACTTCTACAAATTTGAGCTCTTTCCTTGACACCCGTTTCTGTTCATCTTTTTTTAGTATTTTTTTTTAATATTATTTTTCAAGGAGTACTACAGTGGATGAATTTTTCTCGTCGTTGATCGAACAAAAACATTGAATACAGTCAGTTTAAAAATGCAAAACGATCATAGTTTATAAGATGTACCTGTTTGAAACTTTGTTTAGATAATGAGTACTAAATCACAATAAGAGAAATATAATAAATTAAATTTTAAACTTAAAAATTAAGTACCGTACAATTACATCTTAATCAAATTGATTATAATTGTTACAATAATAAATACAATATCTAAACTACTCTTAAGATTCAGTTTTGCTCAAAACCGTGAAGACAAATTTAATAATTAAAGTGTTCAATTCAAAGCTTGACTGAGAATTCATGTCAGTTTTCAATTTTTTAAAAGATGTTATCTGTTAGCTAAATTTTACGAACAAGGCACTGCCGTCAAACTTGAACTTTTTTTGTACAAAGTAACAAGTATAGAAAACTTTTGTAGACAACTTAAAAACATCGATAGCTGTTGCACAATGATCGAGAAAAATTTGTAAAAACTGACTGTAAAAAACATTCAGTTATCAACGATATACAAACTCCTAGCCTTAATCAAGTTTTTTAATACCATACTTGCCTGATTGCAGTGAGGGGCGACAACGGGCATGTCGTGTCGGGAGTCATACAGTACGCGTTGAGCCTCGTGGAGGAATGGTGGAAGACAGTGAGGTTAAGTGTGAAACATTCAGAATTTTAAAAAAGAAATAATGCAATTTTCTCTAGATTTGAATAAATTTTTGGTGGCGTAGAAGTTTTTAGGATGCCAGACATCAATTTTATTTACAAAACGTGACTATCTATGCCAAAGAAGAAAACTGCTGACCGAATGAATACTTCATTCACAAATAAAACTTTCAGTGCAGAAACCACTTATGCCCAGACTTAATTTCGCAACAATAGAAAACAACTGCTAACAAAAAATAAAAACAGCTAAACACTGCAGTACGTGTATTGTTATGCATACAACGAGTTTCGTCACTTCAAATTAAATAAGCTATACATACGTTGTAGTAAACGATTAAAAAATAAAAACGATAAAAATGCACAGAATGCACCTCTTTCAGTGAGCAATAAAATGGAAATTAAAATGAGGTCTGCACTCAATGCTTCAAATGCGCTAGAGACGTACACGCCGAAATGCGCATAGCTATATAGTAATGCTTCGCAATGTGAGAGAGTGTATAAGTATACGAGGGAAGCGCGCGCGCGCGTTCGTACATATATTAATCAGTGGTTCGGTGCAAACTGTCATAGACTCAATGTGGTATTCGGTCGACTCTCTGTAAGATATCTCTTCGCGAGAGCATGGATTTTCTATTATTTTTTTCAGCCCTTACAGATGTGTCAAGCTTCGTAAAAATAATCTCAAAAACAGAAATTTTTTTCAAGAGAACGTTCTGTTCGACGTTCCAAGTCAATTTTCGTACTCGCGACCGGAGATATCAAAAGTGACACTAAGTGTGCACGAAAACTGAGCGGAAATTTTGAATGTATAATTTCAGTTGAAAAAAAAAGTACGTGAAAACACAGCTCTACAGACGATACAGCTGAAAACGCTTGCGATTGCAGTTATAATACCGATCTTAATAGTTTATGCTGAATAAAAGTATTAAATATTTCGAATAACAAAGTAAATAAAAAAAGCGGGATAGCCCCTTCAACGCTATGCATTTACACTATAACACAATTTCTTACTTCAATTTTGTAATAATTAGCATAAAAAACATTGTTTACGTCGAATGTTTAAACAAGTTAGCTCGCATGTTTGGGAACAGAGATAACGACTTAGAATATTAAAAAAGCTTATGATTCTTAAAGTACACAGCGTTAAAAGGTCGATTCGAGCGCAGGAAGTGCCGTTTCTCAGATCTCGGCGGTCTTAACTTAACGAAGAACTCATACTCGAGCCATCGGTCGCAAACACTTCACCAACACCACCACAACCACCGCCAGCAGAACCTGTCTATGCAGCACAGGTAACCTACACAGGAAACTACCAACAACCTCTACAGCGCACACCACCGCTAAACACAGCGCCACCGACGCAAAAGCCCAACGCTAGACCAGGCAACCAAGCCGACTATGTAGGTGCATGTTACACATGCCACCTAACCGAACACCGTGCAGGTAACTGTCACCTAACGCAGTGCTTCTACTGCAAACAGATGGGACACCAGTTGAAAAATTGTCCGGTAAGGCCAGAGCCGACTTGCTAGGTTTGCAGAAACAAAGGTGCAAGATTCCAAACTTGCCAAACGCCGGTGTACGCTCAAATCAGAAACGGTTTGGGAAACGCGCAGGCGGGAGCAGCACAGGGGCCGATGACTTCCCCGCCACCACCACAAGCCCCATTTCAGCAACAACCACAACTACCGCGACCCCCACAGGCGCAACAAACCCCGCAACCTCAGTCATCAAACCCCCTCTGGAGTCAACTCCCACGTTAGGCCGTTTGAAGAACGAAAAGACTGACTTTCCTGTCCGGACGTCAGTCTTGGAAGGGGGAGAGAGTGGCATACTGCCACTAAAACAGAGTCAAGCAGATGCAACACAGAAAAAGCCACAGCCGAGAGTATCAGTACCGAGGATTGGAAGTTCTAACCTAAAGCTAGCGGTAGACAAACGAAATCAAGGGATAGGAGCCTATTTCACCCCTACCTCGAGTGACGAAAAACCAGAAAAACGTAACCACACAAGGAACAACCGCAATGAAAAAGTAGAGCACAAAGCACGAGGTAATGAAAAATTCCTGGAAATAAGAGGAGAGCAGAGAAAGAAAACTAATTTTAAGCAAGAGAGTGCCGCAGACGAGGATAAGGCTAGACGAGGATAAGGAAGTCACGGCAAAACTGAGGAAATCAGAAATCCGAGTATAAAAGATTGCGGAAGCCACGTCAAACGGGACGCCGGTTGAGCCTCTGGGGACTAGCAACGTTACGAGGAAAATATCCGAGTTAGAGTGAATCTGAGAAATCTGAGAAATCCGAGAAATCCGAATTAGAGAGAAAATCTGAGAAATCTGAGAAATCCGAGAAATCCGAGTCAAAGAGAAAATCTGAGAAATCCGAGAAATCTGAGCCAGAGAGAGAACCCACGAGCCCGAGCCGAGCCACGTCGCACAAAGAGGAAGGAACACCTGTAAAGGCAGCCACAGATCGCCTGACTTGGGCGATGGATTCAGGAGAAACCCGGAAGAACGCCATGGAAAAAGATGGAGCAATACAAGAGCAACTAAAGAGGGTATCAGTGCTGGACAATTTCAACGACGATTTTGATATGGACGAGATCGAAATAATCGAGGCTGCGGCGTGGCTAGAAGAAGATAGTAGCGATACGGAGGAAGAAAAAGAGTATAAGCAACTAGAAACAATAGAGAGAGCACTAAATTTACTGAATACCAATAACCCCGAGCCGAAGGACGACGCCACCCTTGTCGACGTGCCCAGCACTATGAGGGAGGATGACGGAGAAATTGCGAGAATCACCGTTGATAATCGGAATTACTTACGAGTTATCCTCGCAGGGGAACAATACAGGGCGCTCTTCGACCCAGGAGCAATTGTATCATTAGTAGGACCAGAGATAGCTCAGCGTCTCGCCAGTCGGCTTCGCAACGCAACAGCCCACATCCAGACAGTCACTGGAGCCCGAACACCAATCCTGGGATATTTGGACATCCGATTCGACTTAGAGGGAATCCCTAGTACCATATCAGCCAGAGCCGTACAGGAAGTCCAACACCCAATACTGTTGGGGAAAGACTTCAGCGACACGTTTAGAATAGACACAGACCATAGAGGCTGGTGGAGAGCCAATTGAGGACCGTGGAGGAAGTTTGACCGGCGAAGCGACCAGCCAGTAGCTGCAATCTACGCTGAGTGCGCAGGCTTATTAGAGTTAGAAGTAGAAGATCGCCAAGAGATAGACAGAATCGTGAAAGAGATACTACCTGAGTATTCTCCGGACGTCCTAGGCTTCACCACCAAGACCAAGTACCACATCCAACTCACGGATGCAACGTCGATCCGTCAAAACTGGATAAAAAAGCCCCCGAAAAAGTTAGCTGCTATACAAGCGGCCGTAGAGGAATCACATCACAATCAGCACATTCCCTAATGACCCTGATTTCCTCTTGGAATACGGTCGCGTAAGAATCCAGGCTGCAAACCATTTCCTCGGTGCCACCTTTCTTCCACGCTCCCGCTCCAACCCCCTGATCCGTCTTTGATCCGTCAGTGAATCACACCTCACCCACCTTAAGTAGTTCGTGTGTGCCCCCTGCCTATTCCGTTCACTGCGGTAAATGGACCTTATATGCTTTGGAGAAGAGTAATCTCCCCCCCATCCTATCAAATTCCTCCTACTTCTCGCCCTCCGTGACCCTTGGCATTACCTCCTCGTCCCTGAACCTGTCACAAGACCTGCTCCCAGCGAGTCTGGCACATGTTTTAAAGGCCCCGGCCCTGACATTCTTGTCCAGCGGTGGGAGTTCCAGCAGAAACTCCAGGGTAACCCTCGGGGTCGTCCTCATAGAGCCCGCCATTCCTCTCATCACCAGCCCTTGGATCCGATCAAACTCCTCTACATGCCCCTTTTGTTCGCATTTGTGCACCCATACTATGGCCCCGTGCGCCAGCCTGGGTTTTATGATGGATTCGTAGATCCATCTTACCTGGGTCGGTCCTAGTCCCCAGTGTGTTCATATTGCCCTCCTGCAAAGCCAGAAGGTACTCACCGCCTTACTACATTTGCTCCTTATGTGCTTGCCCCAGTTGAGTTTCGAGTCGATCGTGACACCCAGGTATTTGACCTCCTTTGACAGTTTCAGTGGAACGCCATTCAAGGCAAGCCCCTCTACCGCCTTGGCCTTGTACCTCGTTGTACACAGCATGACTTCCACCTTCCTGGGGTTCACACTTAACCTCACCGTTTCACACCACTCCTCTCCGCATCCTCCAACTTCCTTAGCAGCCCGTTCACCACCAGACACCACAGGGTGGGAGAGAGCACTCCCCCTTGAGGGCAGCCTCTCCCCACCCTGCACCTCCTGGTGCTCGCGCCCCAATGCGCTTCAATGACCCTACTACTCAGCATGCCCCAGATCCAGTTATGCACCGTCCGGGGGACGCCGTGCCTTTCCAATCTCTCCGCTATGGCTTCCCTGGTTGTGTGGTTGAATGCCCCTTCCATATCCAGGAAGGCCGCTAGCACAAAACTTTTCCTTTCCATACCCTTTTCTAATTGATAGACGGCCTCAGCTAGTGCCGTGTCTACCGATTTCCCCGCCTGGTACGCGTGCTGCCTACTATGTAGGGGTGTCATCGCCAGGCTTTCTTCCTTGATATACCTATCTACCAGCCTTTCCAGCGCTTTCAACAGAAACGTTGTCAGGCTAATCGGACTATAATCGCCTGCAGCTGAGTATTGCACCCTCCCCGGTTTAGGGATGAACACCACCTTCGCCCTCCTCCATTTCTTGGGCGTGTACCCAAAAGCCAGATAGGCGGTGAATAGCTTCTCCAAGGCAGTCCCAATCATTGTCTCCCCCTGCTGTAAAAGAGCTGGGAAGACTCCGTCCAGTCCTGTCGCCTTGTAGGGCTCGAAGGAGTCTAGGACCCACTTTATCCTTTCCCTGCCGGTGATCTTCCTGGCTATACGCCAGTCACCTCCCTTTGGCCTATGTCCAATACTTTCCTCCTTCTCCCATTCCCGGTGGTCCGGGAAGTACTTTCTAAGTAGCTCAGAGAGAGCTTCTTCCGCAACCCCCGCCTAGTCCGCCCCTACCCTTATTGTGTCAGCCAGGTTTCCCTTGGGGTGTTGGAGGACCCTGCACAGTCTGGCCTTCCTCCACCCCATAGTCCTGGCCTTCTTAATGGCCCTCTTATAGGTCCTGCGCGCTTCCCTAAACCTCTGTATATCCGCCTCCGCCCTAGTTCGTTTAGATCTATTACGGAGCCTTGTTACACCCTTACGCAGCTTCCCCAGCGACTTATTCCACCAGGGGGCTCCCTTGGGTTTAACCTTCCTCCTGAGTTCGCAGTTTTCCTCGTACGAGCTCACGATAATCCCTGTGAGAACCTCGCTGCAGTGCTCGATGTCCTCCACCGACCCGTAAGATCTCGGGAAGGCACCTATCCTTGCTGCTCCTAGGCTCTCCCTGTATCCTCGCCAGTTGGTCTTCCTGGGATTTCTCCCATAGGTTACCAATGTACTTTTACCACCAATGTGGAACACGATTTGATTGTGATCCGACATTGTGACCTTATCCGAAACCCTCCATCCCTCTATTCTTGCCCACAGAGATCTCGATGCCAGAGTGATGTCAATAACCTCCTCTCTGATCAAGTTCTCAAACGTCGGCTTGTTGCCAACATTCATTATATCCAAATTCGTGGACGCTAGAAATCCTAGCAGCCTTTCCCCCCTCATGTTGATATCGGAACTTCCCCAAGCCGTGTGGTGCGCATTCGCGACGTACCCCATTACCAGCTCGGTTCTGTTTCTCTCACACTCCCTTATCAAATTCTCTACTTCCATCGGCGGGCATTCCCCCTCGTAGGGTAGGGGAAAGACGCCGCTGCCACGAATTGGTCTCTCCTGACCCCCCCCCCTCGTTCATATACTTTACTCTAGCCGTGGCCAGATCCCTTGTGCAGGGCTTCGACACCGTTTCTACCTGTAGTACCTGATACACGCTCTCACCGAGTTCATTGTACCACTTATCCGGGTTCCACAGCCATTTAGACCTGCTATCCTACCCCCGTGAATCCAAGGTTCTTGGATTAAGCAGATACTTGTGTCCACCTCTGCCATGTGCCTGGCTAGAACCGCTGTGGCACTTTTGCAGTGGTGTAAATTGATCTGCGCGAACGCAATTTTGGTTGCCGCTACAGAGCCAGCCCCCGTGATCGCGTCCGCACCCGGTCCCGTCCCCCTAATTACCATCAGGAGGACCCTCCTCTGTGGCTCCCGCTCCTTCGTCCGGTGCCATGACGGTGTCCACCTGCATGGCATCGTCCTTTTCCATCGCCTCCCCCTCCTTCGTCTTCAGGGGGACGACATGGGCCCTCCCGCTCATAGGAAGGGTCGCCAGTCCAAAGCTTTCAGCGCCTCGATCTCAGACCCTTCCAGGAGTACCTTTACCACCGTTTCCTCCCTTCTCCCGGCCTCCACCCCTTTGGTGACCTTGTTGGAGCTGGTCACCACCCAGGTTTCGGCCTTGAAAGTCGGGTTTTGACGGCCAAGGTTCTTGATCAGCACCGCGGGATCTTTCGATCCCGAGCAGTAGACCAAGGCCCTAGTCATCTTCGCGAGGTCCCCCATACCAACTGCCTTGACCTGGAGTCCCTCGCCCTTCCACTTCTCTACCTTCTCCAGGAGCCACGCCTTATCCTCTTTCGCCTGGCAGTTGAGTATCAAAGCGCCCCTCTGCTGCCAATTTTCCCAAAACTTGTTGTTTCAAAAAATGTTCTTATGACGTCTCCATCGAATTTCAATTCTATCATAATGTAAATGTTAAAACTTAAATTTTTCAAAACTGGACCACTCAAATTTGTTTATTATTGTTGGAAAAATTTTAAATTTAATGGAATATCAGATTTTTTATAAGTGAACAACTTTGATAATTTATAAATGTATTGAAACGGGCAAAGCAGACGCGAAACGGATAGGTACCCTTAATGCCAGCAAACTCGCAACCAACCACCGATCACCTACCAAGCGATCACACGTATAACATAAGCGAGCGAGCGAAGGAGAACAAGCGCCGAGAGAAAGATACGACGGAGCGAGAGAGCCTGGAGGTGGAAAACTCAGATCGCATAGATATACAGGCTAGACAGCAGCCGACTCGACATACTCATCTTCGGGCCGTATCCCTGAGTATAACAGCTCCTGGCTCTCTCTGTTGAAAGTAGTCTGTACCGCCCTATCCCCTAGCATGGCAGAATATAGGGAAGACCTGGAGATTTGTTGTATGACGTACGCTTAAACTCGGGCCGTATCTCCGAGCACTCAAACGATCCCCCCCCCCGCTTTCAGATTTGCACTGATGTACAGCCATTTTTTTTTGCAATAACAAACGTCATTGTTCACTAATGAATTTTAAATTGAATTCTTCCTCCCTCCGATTAAAAAAGAATAAGTTTTTTAATTATTTAACCCATTCAAAGAAGTACTGCCTCGGGGAGAACAATCACTTCATCCAAAATTATTTATTTCATTATTTATAATTTTGCATTTGTCAAACCTGGAGGTAATTAAAGGGATTATTAGTTTTTCAGTTTTCGTCTCGGCAAAGGTGTCGAAGGTCTTTGGAATAGCACCAGTTGGAAGGAAATTAATTTAAAATATATAAAAAATAGATATTACAACTTAAAATTGCCAGAAAATTACCATTCAAATTGCATTTTGATTAATAGAAATTTTTATAAGTGGACTGGAAACATAATTTTTGTAAATTTTGGATTTTGGTAACGCCAATCTTGACCGTTATAAAACGATTAGCGCTCGGGGTTCGATCGAAAGAACAGTCTGGTATAAAGTGATCGGACTCTGTGACTAGAAAAATTGAATCGAAGTTCGAATTTCTGATTTTAGGCTCTTCGTTGTTTTACCTATTTATACTTTTGAAGCATGTGTTAGTTGATTTAGAACTCGTAGCAAAAGGCTAAAAAATTAGTTCAGCTTTCGGCGCACGAAAAAAATCGCGCACAAAAAAAATCTCCGCTATTGATCACTGAGTGGGCGTCATATACTTAATATGTCGAATTAAATTTTTAAGAACCGAACAATGTGATTTGCTCTGTCTGCTATAGTAGGAAATCTTGTAGTAGAAGAAATGGAATGACTGTGAATTTATTTTAAAAAGTATTCTCTTCGTTTTATACTCTTTCTTTAGTCTTTTGATTACTCAACTATTCACAACTTTTACATTACTCAAAATTTTACTGAAGAAAAAATGATTTTCTCAAATTCCTTAAAATATTTCTTAATAATTCAAATTTTTTTCTATGTATAGAGCAAAAAAGCAGTGAAGCGAGCGTACTAATTCTTCTGAAATTGCCTTGGATTTCCCTCGCAGTCTACTTCAATTATCCGATGATCCAAGACCCATCGTTCAATATGGCTCTATCTTCCTTTTAGAATAAGGACTATAGGTTTTTATTAGCGCGCGTTGGTTATCATCGTATCGTAATGAGATGTAATTTTAAATAATAATAATAGGTAATTTTAACATTCATAAATTAATATACAAATGTCTTTGATGAATAATTAGAAAATTGAATAAATCTAATTTATGTAAGTAAAAACAGTTGTTATAAGTAAAATGGAAATTTTTATATGTGAACTTGTAGTATGTAGTCATACTGCATACTATAAAATCAAGTAAAGTATTTTTTTAGTAAAAAATTCTTGTACAGATATCAAATCTATCAGATACTTATTGCTCACTAATTATCTTGTATCTCTCCAATAATGGTTGCATATAATCGTAATAAATAAATCAAATATTCCTTTATTTCGTTACCATTTTTTTTTAATTTGTTTGCATTATATCCCTACTTCACATGAACATTGAGCTGCCAGGCTAGAGCAACTCAAGGCTGCGTGAATGAAGAAAGAGTGCATGTGGTAATGGCGTAGGTTCTTTTATCGAGTAACGATACGAAAAGGTGAGAGGCTACGGCAGGAAGATAAAAATATAGAGGACTGTCAATCTGAATGTATTAATATGATGCCTTGTATAAATAGGAAAAAATATGGCAGCATTCTCTGTTAAATTCTAAGACTTTTTTGTTCTTATGAAACTTTTATAAATGTCCATAGTTTTCAAGAAAAAAGTATATGAACATGGAAAAAGTAGATTATTTTATTGAATTCAATGCTCCACATCTCTATTAAAAAGGCCCATTTTACAGAGTTATTCTACATATCATATTTTTTTGATGGTATTAGCCACTAAAAAAATCTGGTCAAAATCTGTGTTCCGAAAAGCCTGCCCCCCCCCCCTTATTAGTAAAATGTTTCTAATTTATATGATTATGTATAATATGTTACTGAATAATGAAAATTCAACTTAAATACACAAACATTCTCTCAAACATTTAAATATTTTTTGCGTAGGTTTTCCTTTCCCCTAGGAACAACAACTACTAAGAAATCAGACTTAAAAGTATATTACCTCACCATTACCAATTATTCTGTTTATTATATACTTTATTTAGTCTTTTAGAAACTGAATACTATTAATAATGTTTACATTAGTCAAAATTTAAATCAAGAAATAGGATTTCTCAATTTCCTTAACATATTTTTTTTTAGTATGTTTGTTTCCTCTTCAATTTATCTCTTTACTCGTATAGTGTTCATTGTTTAATTTTAACTATAATTAGTACGTATGTTTTATTTATTGTGAGTTATTGCGACTATTCACATTTTTTGTTTATCTCAAAATTTAACTTAAAAAAAGAACATTATCTCAAATTCATTAATATATATTTTGCGTAGATATTTCTGTTGAATATTGTATAAATATTATACTCTTTGCTTGTTGTTCTATGAATTAATACTGGTCGCGCCATCTCTTGTATATATATGATTTTGTACATCGAGACAAGCGCGACTCCGAAAACGCGAATACGCGAGTATGTAAACACACATATATAGATACACACTATAGAGAAGAGCGCTCGCATATACTGTACTCGCGCTCATTCTCTCTCTCGCTTGTAAGTCTCGGAAGGAGACAGTCGTGTCCGACGACACATCACACATTGTAATAAAGTTACTTATTATTAAAAACAACCTCACTAATTTTCCACCACTCCAACAATTTCTTTCCTCAAGAAATTATAACTATTTACAGATTTTATATTCTTGAAATATTTGAATTTAAAAAAGTAGCACTAATAGCAGTAGTAGTAGTTTATGTATTATTCCATGTACAGATTTACATCAATCCTTTTACATTTTTACCCGACATTTTTTATGCATTTTCTTACTATGTATCCTTATATACTACTTTACTTACTATCCTTATACACTACCCTGCCTGTTCTGTTTTTTTTCTCTGCTTTCCGTTTTTTACAATATTTCATATTTCCACCGCTAGGCATTCGCCGATTTTATTTTTACAAGAAATACTTACATCTAGTTACATTTTATTTCCGCTTCAAATCCTTCACTATTTACATTTTTACATTCTTGTTACATTTCTTACATTTTTTCGCATCTTTCGTCATTTTTCTATTTATGCATATTTTACATCTTATGTCTATTTTTTTTTTATAATAATGTGTCATAATATCATGTGTTTGTCCAAATTTATCATGTAATATAACGGAATTGTCTCGCATCATGAAAAATCATAATTTTTAAACTAAATAATGTCTATTATTTCCTTTTCCTGTTGTTATTTATGGAAGCAACAAGCGAATGTACAATCTACGCTAGTTAGTAATTCGGAAAATAAATTACTATTTCCTTATTTCATTAAATCTATAGCATATATGTCAAGGACGATCATCTACAATGAAATATGAGATTTAAATATTCTGTTCATATAAAAAATCGATCCCAGATTTTTTTTAATAACACAGGAACAAATTCTAGTATGTAGAACGCAATTTTTTTATGGAAAAACTTGCCGTCCCGTCCTATCATAGATAATCGATGAATTACAAAATATCAGTGTAATCAACTAGATGACAAAATATTTAAGTATAATTAACTTATCTTCCTATTATCCTATAATCGCTACTACACAAAATATTTATGTTATACTGTTAAAACAATGGCCTCAAATGATAGCAGGAATTCTATTTTTTAGTTAAGTATACATTTAAATTTAAAAATAATCTATAAGCAGCATAAATATTAATTTATTATTTTTAGCTTCACTAATAGAAATTGACTTTATACCATTTTTTAATACACTATAATAGTTTAAATTATTTTTTATCAACTTCCTGTTATCTTTTGGAATTAGTAACTTAATTTTGTGAAAAAATACACGCGAATAATGAAAATTTGACGTTAGAATTATCAGAAAATTATATTTCGATTCTTCAAATATTGATGAAAAATTGTATGAAGCACATTCTAAATGAAGTGTTAGTTATTTGAGAGAGATATAATTTGATGACCACATCCATCATTTTCTATGATAGGACGGGACGGCAAGTTTTTCCATAAAAAAATTGCGTTCTACATGCTAGAATTTGTTCCTGTTTTATTAAAAAAAATCTGGGATCGATTTTTTATATGAACAGAATATTTAAATCTCATATTTCATTGTAGATGATCGTCCTCGACATACATGCTATAGATTTAATGAAATAAGGAAATAGTAACTTATTTTCCGAATTACTAACTATAGTAGATTGTACATTCGCTTGTTGCTTCTATAAATAACAACGGTTTTTTTGGTTGTAACTCAAATTCTAAGCATTTTGCATAAAAAAGTTAAAGGGAAATATTGTACACCTCAAAAAAACACAACTTTTTCCTATTAACATGAGCACTCGAAAATGCTTAGAATTCAAATTAACAAGCTAAAATCGAATTTTTACATTAAAATAATTCGTTTTACGTAATAAAACTTTTTGGGTTTACGTTGTACATAAAAATGTTCAACATAAAAGCTGTAGAAATTTTAAAAATACAATTTTTGACTATAATAATTCTACGTTCAGAATGGTTGAATATGTTGAGAACCCCAAAACTGATTTTTTAAAGAAAAATTTCAGTTAGTCTTGATTGTTTCTGCAAAATTAAGAAATTCTAACAGGGTTAAAACCTGAAAAAAAAGAAACATATGCATTAAGTGAGTATGTTCCTTGAAAACAATTAAAGGTGTTTACTTACCAAAAATCATGACCTTCGGAAACCTATTCCGAAGGTTTCTTTAAAATTCCAGTCCAATTGATCCACTCGTTGCCGAGAAAACCTGTGGCAAGAGGAAAAATATCATGAAAAAACTGAGTAAAAGGCATTTGAAGTTTATGATATAAATCATATGAATAAACTCAGTGATACTTACAGAAACTATCCGACATAACTTGATTTGGTTTCTTTATTCAAATATACATGGAATAATGTATAATTGATGGTGCGCGTACATCATGATGGTTGATAATAGTATTTTAGAAGCTGAAAATAAAATAAAAATTATCATTGCCAATTCATACTCATATTAAACTAATGATTACAGTTATTTGCAATACTTGCCATTATTAAATACACTTTAAGTTCTTAGAAAGCATGCAAAATTCCACTCCATACAGTCAATATAATGGTCCTATCTTTCTGTTTTCCACCGGCATTCCTAAAATCAACAAATAAACAAAGAAAGAGCTCTTAGCGAATAAATTATTATTACTTATTTTTATACTCATCTGAATAATTGTGTTCTCTGTAGAAGCTGAAAGCTCTTGTATTAAAAGCACCATTGATGAGGTTAGACACACTGGTAGTTCTTGCAGCAGCTAGCAGAGAAATTGCACTGATATGATCTATATAGTATCTTGTGAGCTGGATGAAAAACAGCTATTTGGCTGCTTCACATAAATTTCTACTGTACCGATCAAATAGTAATCTTCATTCCCGACCCGACGGTGTGGGACGCAACATGTTTGGTGGCGAATTCAAATTTGTTAAATGCCTTTACTTTATAGAGTTTTCTAGCAATTTAAAAAATTATATAACGTCACGTTTATAAAATTTTAACCATTAAAAGACTTAATGGTGAACCAGCAGAAACTCTGATCCCTAGGAAAGTACCGTAAGAGGACTGGGTGAGCGCGAAGCGCGAGGGTCGGTCGTGCCTTGAATGCAAAACGCGGAGCGAAACGCGCGAAGCGCGTCGTGCTTCGCGTTTTGCATGCCTTGCATCGCGAAAAGATGCAAGGTGGCAAGCCACTGAGACCTGCAGGCCCGAAGGGCCGAAGATCGAATGTGGCGCGCTAGTTTAATATTTTACATAACGAATCTAATAGATTTTTTTATATAAATAACGTATTGTTATATATGTTGTTATAAAAAATTTTTTCAATAATCCAAAATGACTTATATTTATTGTAATCGAAAATTTTTTACAACAAGCATTTTTAAAATATTCTTGAATTTACTAATTTCGTGAGAAAAACAATAAAAAGAATGTAGTTGAGAACGACAGCATGTATTTGTACCATGTTTTGGGCAGTCTGCGGGAAGGAGCTAGGGCTGTTAAAGTATTATAGCTCCTTACCTCTGAAAAAAATTTGACATTTTACCTACTTTTTGGAAGGAAAGGCAAAACTTTGAATCGAATTTTAACCCTGTTCTAAACACGTTTTTGGGGAAATTCTTTTTGGAATCGTTTCTCCATAAGCTTAAGAAGGCCATGTCAAAATTACAAAGTCGTAGAAGTAGTGGAAGGTACCTTAAATGAACTCCAAATATGAGCAGTTTTGGTCGAAATATGCACCTGTTTACTTGTTTAAATATTAACTTATGAATACCAAGCTTGGCGGTATCGACTAATTTCTGCGCGCTGATTCTCATGAGAACAAAATTTTTTTAGAAATGTCCATAGTTTCATAGTTATAAGCGCATACTGTTTTGCCTGTATAAAATCCTATAAAAAAAAATAAATCGCGAAGCTACCCTTAAATATTGATCGATTTCAAAAATTCAAAATCGACTGTACTCGTCATGAGCCTGTCCATCGATAGAGTCAACCACATTGGCACTTTTTTAGATAGCGTACAAAACTTTGCAGTCTAATATCTATGTAGCCCAGAATTTCGTAGATGCCATGTCACAGGATATCTGTCGAACAATTGTTCTCCCTTGAAGTGAATTGAGTAGCCCGAACTTTCTCTTCACAATATCTGATTTTATTACTTTCGTCGCAAACTTTCATTTAAGTGCTCATGTAACAAACGAAATTGTAAATACGAAGAAAACCGTACGCCAAGGTTCCAACAGGACAAATTTAAAGTAAAATGGGGTCTGGCTAGTGCCCGATGGCGGCGTACGTAATAAAGTATCTTATACTTGCCATTGTAGTTTCGCGCCCGTTGATTAATTCTTATCAAGAATTTAAAAATTAATCTTTAGTTTACATAATGAAAATACCGTATAGAACAAACACTCAAAATTTTGGCTACATAAGGGTTGGGGAGAGTTTGAAAATATTTAATTACAAAAAATAATGATTTATTATGAATTTACTATTGGAATAGTAGTAGCCACATAGGTTAGGAGAGTGAAAGCTAGCAGGGAGCGAGCAAGAGCTAAGCATGCTAATGCATCGCTACTACCTCGAAGAAGCTAGAAAGACAAAGCCCAATCCGTAAAGAGGGGTTTGCGTCTAGCCCTCGCCAGCTAGAACTGATCTCAGCCAACTCATGCTCTCTTATTTATACTCTGGATTGACCTAGTTTCGATTATGTTGTGTCATCTGGCATCGCTAGCTTAAGCTTGATTACGTTTTTGACTACCGGCGCTATCCAGTTACCGTCTCAATATTCTCAGATTATTACGTTAATGTACTACATATTGATAATATAGTGTTGCTCTGATTGGAGAAACAATTTTTACCTTATCTGTAGACAGTCATATTTCATATTTTTCAATAACGGCCAATTTTTTTCACAAGCTTCACAGTTACAGTTAAACCAATATCTTCCATATAAGTGCCTTTGTCTGTCAGAACGAAGTTTTTTTGTGAATACTGGTCCGTAATTTTCAGCAATAACATTGTTAGTTTCAAGTAACCTACTTGATCTTAGAACAATTCTGTTGCCGATAAAGTATCTGAATAAAAAATTAATTACGGTAAAGTTAACATTTATCGACTATTCATTATGTTCTAAATATTATTTAAAACCAGTATTTAATTTTATGAATATTATATAAAATATTATCAAGTATAAGGTTTTATCATTAAGTAAATGAAAGATGCCTTGGAGACTTGGTGACGAAATAAAGTAGCAAAGTTCGATTCTTCGATTCTCGTTTTAAACAGAATAGAGTATAGATAATAATTGCGCTTACTAAATAATCTACGAAATAATCGATTCTTGAAAAAAATAAGGGACAAATTCTCAAAAAATCGATGAAAATCGCCCATACTGCTAGTGAAAGAAGCCTCACTCAAGAGATTATCTCTTATATCTATGTCGATAATTTAAAATCTGTTTACAAGCATAGGGACGTAATGCACAGTGTTGTAACTTTTCACCATAGTACTACCAAATTGAAATTTTTTTGCCTCCACATTGACTATACGCAAAAGCGGCGCAAAAGTGTCGCCAACTATGCTGGTTCGCGAACTGGTACACAAACATTTAATCTGAAACTTTTCTTGCAAAACTGGCAGGTTGTGTACCTACGAAACGTATTTGATAATTGTCAATCTGCTCGCTGATATCTGTGGCTTCTGCACCAAACTCGAATCCGAGTACGCTTTGTACGGGGAGAGATAGTTCGGGTGTTTTACACATTTTCGTATGCCCATCTTTTGCGAGTAATCCGACAGACTACCTCTCTCGTTGTAGAATAATTCCATGCAAAGTCTATCTTTACTCGTCAATACGAGAGTCTCGTTTATTGTGTCGACAAGACTTCATATGTTGGGGTTGGTGCCGTGCTGAAAGTATCGAGGCTCCTCTTTCTCGTTCGTTTTGAGATTGCGCTCTTCCTGCCGCAGATGCAGCGTTGTGCATGGAATGTGTATTTCCGAAATGCCTACGACCCACCGCCCCCCGTACAGCTCGATCTCTTTGGGCAGGCGAGTTGAGAAGCAGGTCTTATTGTTTGGAATATACTTTGCGCTGCTGTTGCTCGGGAGAACTAGCGTGAAATTTGTCTGATACATTTTTTAAAATTTTTTTCAAGTCTGCAGCTGGTATCCACGAGTTGAATTTATCCGGATATCCAACCCAACTGACGAAATATTGTTTATTTTTGCCACGGCCTTTCGAGCGCAAAATTTTGCCAATTTTATACTCGCGCTCCTCGACACGTGATTTATGTACAGCAGACAGTTCTTCCGGATAGAAAAAATCCTCTATATCCTTGCCTTGTAAATCGACGAATTTGGAGGTAAATAAACCTTGTCTCCTCAAAACTTTTGTAATTTTAAATATTTCTTCGATCCAAGATTTTTCAGGACCTTTCTCGAAAATATTTTTTTCTCAGCTTATGCGCACGTGTGCACCTACTCTGTACTTTGATTTTTTTCGATGAGGTTGACTTCACAGTGCACGAGCAACTAAATTATCTCGGGCTTTGTGCGCGTTATATAAAGTCACAGTCGCCGGCTCCATTTTAATCGTAGAATGCGGTGTGTTGTTGTAACCATCAACCAGTAATTGTAAAACGTCAATGTATCGCTTTGTATTCTTGTACGTAAAGTATCTGTACATGCGCTCCTTCAGAGTTGCGTTGAAACGTTCCACAACAGTAGCTTTTACATCGGGGTTACTTAAAGTTCGAAAATGTATGTCGTTGTCTTTGAGAAATTTTTGAAACGTTTTCCCGACAAATTGTTTACCACGATCCGTTTGCAGTGTGTGCGGCGACCGATGCTGATCGTTTTTGAGAATTTTCTTGAAAGCATTTGTAACCGCAAGCGCAGTTTTATCTCGATGGGGCGGAGCCCACACAAATTTAGACAAAACATCGATTACAACCAATAGGTATGCTACACCGTCGATTTGGTCTTTGATAGAATTGAGTTGTATGTGATCTGCCTCCTAAAGTTAATCCATTCCTTCCGCGTTGTAAAACAGGCGAGGAAATTTTCTGCGTACAGTTTTGTGAAATGTGTAAGCATCGTGTTGCGTAAACCACTTTTTAATTTTTTTTCGGAGAAATTTTATGTTTGTTTTTACTAATTAAATTTCTTGCACCAGAAAAAGCTATCGCTTTTTTCTGATCAGAATATTGTTTTTTCTAAAGTTTATTCGCGTACTTTTTAACCATTTTTTAATAGGTGTAGAAGTGGAAGACGGTTTTTCATGTCATTTTCTACGAATAATCTTTGGACCCATAAGAGCTTAAAATAACTTTCGCTGAAACGTTTTTTCGGTGTCTTAAAATCGTCCCACGGCGCTGTGTCGTCTTCGTCGTCTTCGCTGACGCTGAATTTGCTCCAGTCTTTGCTCGAAGACTCGGCGCCACCGATACTCCACAAATCGGGGTTTTCCAAAAATTCTTTTGGCAAGTTGATATCGCGTAGTAGTTTAGCAAACCCTTTTCTACCGATAGCTTTAATTTTTTCCGCAAGCGCGCGGCCTCGTTCATCAAGTCGATAATGTTTGAATTTTTAATTGTCTCCCCGTCGATATATACGACACCAGTGGCACTCCACGTTATGCGCTGCGTAACTTCAAGTGATTCAATAACAACTGTGTGATCTTTTGTAAATCGTTCGAACACTTTGGATAATCAAGTCGTCCAATAATCCCTCCGAGTCTGCAGCTTTCACATCCAGTACGGGATTGCGTTTTTCTTTCACAAAAAATAAATATCGTCGTAAAACACTCAAATAATCTTTGAAACGTTCTTGCTCGTTTGGGTATGTTCTTGAATCCAGAATTTTTCTCATTTTATCGTCCAAACGAGTGAGATTATCTCCGACATTCTGCGTAGACCCTAGCACAACAAGGGGGCTGGTCGCTTCCAGACTACCTGTTGGCGCAGTTGCAGTCGCAGTAGTTAGGCTATAGGCATACCAGATCACACGGATTCCAAATCACCCCCCTCCACTGGAAAGTGATCTGGTACCCGTATACGGTTTCTGAGTCAACCCCCTCTCCGAGAAGTGATCTGGAATCCCGTAGGGATACCAGATCAGCCCCCTCCACTGTGGAAGTGATCTGGTACCCGTATACGCTTTCTAGATCAGCCCCACTCCGAGTGATTCAGAAACAGAAGGGAGGTTTTCCACCTCTCTCACATGATCCAGTATGCCTATAGCTGTTTCTACTTTTTCTATTTTTTATTTATTTTTTTTTTATTTTTTTTTAATTGTTTTTTCATTACAATTGATTGACAGCCATATTGTTTTTTTATTTTTTTATTTTTTTTTTCATTACAATTGTTTATAAAATGTTTTCATGCGTTTGACATTGTGTAATGCACAGGCAGTCTTGTAAATTGGATTATGGTTTGTGCATATAGTCACACACTTGTTGGATGATCTTGATGGATAGCCAAATTGTTGAATGTTATGAACTGGAAATTTAAATATCAAATTAAAGTAATGATTTAAATTTGAAAAAGAGAGGCATCTTTTCTCATTGGAAAGTCGAGTAGCTTTCTTTTTAAAGCGATCCTAGTAGAAAGTATCCCATTTAAAATGGCCAATAAGGCAAGAAATGGCAACTTAAAATGGATAGAACTATCCAAATTTAAATGCTCAAGAAATTACCTTATCTTAGGTAGTTCTTATGGGAAATAAATAACTCAGTGTCCACTAAGTTATACCGTGAATTAAGTATTATTTATTAGAAATATTTTATTTAAATCGAAGATCATCAGCTGTTCAGCTGATTATCGTCAAAAACACAAAAATTTTTGCTTAAAAACTATGTTTTTCCCTAAATTTCATTTGCACTTTGTGAGGATAGGTTGTAGATTAGGTCATGTTTTTTTCACCTATCCATGTACTCATATAATGGTTTCCATTTATTGCCTATAAATAGGCTGGAAAGCGTTACAAAATTGGTATAATACGGCCATTAAAAATGCCCATTTCTGAGATTGGGAACCTATAAAATGACAATTTCTTGTACTAACGTTTCTACCAGGGGAATATCGTATTAAATTAATATGTATAGTATTGATACGTTTACAAAGTATAATACTGTCAGTCTATAATTTCTGATTGAAACGTCATTTAATTATTTTGCTCAATACATGGTCACCAAAGCATGAGTGCATCTATATAGGACCCACACTTCGAAGTTTCTCGAAGGACAAGCGTTCGAGAGAGAGGACATAGAGAGCACGCACACACACACACGCGCGCGCACGCACACACACACACACACACACTTGCATTAAGTAGGGAATGACAATGGAAGGTAACAGAGTTAAGGTTAAATAAAATTAAGATAAAGTTTTATTCTTGTATAACAGAAACCCCCTTTTTTATATTTATTGTTTTTAAGATGTACAACTAGGGGTTGAAACGCCCCTCGCCTCCGCGCAACGGAGAATAAAAAAAGAGGCGAGAGATTTTAATATAAATTACATTTTGATTTTATATGGTCCGGGATACCGGGCGAATAAATAAAGAATTTCGCGCATAATTTGAAGTTAGATGATTATAAATAGTTACTTTATATATATAAGGACGTAATGCCTTATATATATCCAGAAACATGAAATACATAATCGTGACAAACTGCACGATGCTTCTTTATTTCCTAAGACGACGCAATAATGCGCCTTCAGGCAAAAGAAGACTTTGATTTTGGACTTCTACTTGAACTTCTACTCCTCTCGTCCTGAAAATTCTTCTTTATGAAGACGCAATGCCTGATAAAGAAGAACTGGGCTGAAAATTGCATGAGCGCTTAACATAGACGCAATGCTATGTGTTTGCGACTCATTAAAATCTAGTTATTTTATTTATTATTGTTATTTTAAAAATCGCTTTTTCCCCCTTAGACCACGTACTGGGTCCAAGGGTAGTCCAGCGCATATAAAAGGAATTGGAAGCGCTTAGTCTGACTTAATGCAGGACTTTTGCATCTCGCTGTTTGAGGGGACTTTTAATAATTTTTCTAAAAAGACTTTGTTTCTTTTTTTTTTTATTGAAAAATTGAAATCATCGTATCAAGCATAACATAAAACTGTTCGCTGTTATATCGCATTTAATCGGATTCCCATGTAGGAGACTCAATACTCCGCATCTAGGGCTTTCCGGAGCGCCAGCGCTTCTCTGTATGCTTCTGCTAGCTAGGAGACTTAATGCTCCTTCTAGCTCCAGCTTCAGAGAAAGAGTGAGCTCTTCCCGGAATGACGCGCCCTTTTATACAGGTGAGCTAAACTGCTCCGACGCTGAAGGAGTGAGTTACCCCCACCAGTAGCCCCAGCGCAAGCATCGCTATAGATATACTAAAGCACGTGATATCTTAATCTACATGTTTTATCGCTTTGAACAATTAATTTTCGCAAAACTAATAACATACGAATGTTTATTGATGCTCAATTAACAATAACTAATGATTTGTTGCTTATGACAAGCTCTAGTGAACAAAATAACTCGCACACAAATATGCTAGACGCGAGACTCTATCTCTTCTATTATTGTTTTAACAATGTTAATTAATAATTTATCGTATAAACTATACATGAGTCTAACGATCATGTACGTTACAAATTTATGATGAACTAACGATCATGTACGTTACAAATTTATATGGCAAAAATGCCTCAGAAAATAATATTCGGCATATGAAATGTCTATTTCGTACATATTTGACAAGTTTATATATAAAGTGAAACATATAATCTTGACTCCTGGGGCAAACTTAGCCGTGGGTCAAACTTAGCCGTTTCTCGCGCGCGCGCGCTGTGTTTTTCTTCAATCTGGCAACGATGTTTTTCTAATAAAAATTATCAAATCGCAATCGGGTTTTTTGCGTTTTACATAGTTTATCAATCGCAGAATCTCATACAAGCATATATTTTTAGAAATTTATTGTTTAAATAGTAGATATGAACGTTGCAGGTTGGCGTCGTGTCCCGTACATTACATACAGCCAAGCGGCAAGCCAACTTGCAACTCGAATAAAAAATATAATTGAATTAATAACTGATAAAATAATGTTATACACATGACCGTATGCATGTTAAGTTCATGCATATGACTTTATTTAATTGAAAAATGCTTTAAATACAAAATTTTAATAGGGGATAGTGTCCGTGTACGTTGCAGGTCCCCCAGTGGAAATTTTTTAAAGTTTAAAAAACTTCCACTGTACTCCCAGAAGAAACCAAAAAATGTTGAGTACGTTTTAAAGTTTTTGGTAGCCCTGAAAAGGGCTGATTGTTTATATGAGGCGGGGATATAAATTTAAATTTGGAAAAAATTAAAAATTAAAGCCGAAAGAGTAAAAAAAAATAAGTTTTTATAGGCCGTTGAACCATCGTTCGTAGTCCTCAATGGTCAAGAGCTCGATATCTTCCCGGTTTGTATGCACACCCGGAACCTCCATTTCTTCAAACGCTGCTTCCAGATTTTCCGACGGAGAGGATGGTGGCGTAGAGGTGGCGGTTCCAACAGCTATCGTCTTCTCCGTTAAGTTGATAGCTGGAGCTGTCTAAGGTGTAACTGCAGGTGCAACGTTCGAGGGGAGCGCAGGCTGTAAAGCCGCAATCTCATCCCTCAATTGCTTCACTTTATTGTCCACTCCCCGCAGCTTCCGCATGAGCCTTCGTCGCTTGATGGTGATGCTAGATCGGTGTTGTGTTCGACGAGTCGAGTCCTCCGACACCCTGGTGGTCTGGGTGCCTGTCCTGCGGAGGGGAATGATGGTGAAGGCGGCTTTACCCTTGGCGTATTTTGCCAGCTCCGATGGCGTGGCGACAAACCTGGAACCTCTTCCCATCTTCACTCCATGCCAGTGGAAGACTTTTTTGAAAAATTCGCAGACCACGATGTTCATTCCTAGCAGCTGATCGGAGACCTGCGTACTTGCAGAGCAAGTAGCAAAAGGCTCTGTTTGGGTACTTGTTGATGTCGACATCTCGATAGTTCAACAACTTATAAAAATCATTTAAACAACCCTCTGCTTTATATTAATTAACGGAACTGCTCCGAACCAATCAGGAGCTTCGCGGATTTTTACGCCCCGCCTCCGGAGTAAGTTGAATCATGTGTGTATGGGGTAAATTGAGTCACGTGTATAACATTACCTTAATCAAGTTTTTTCGCAAATAACGCTTTAAATCGTTAATATGAAAGTGGCCTTTTTCTTTATCTTTAATTTGATCATAAAAAATATAAGTTGTATTTTCGATTTTTTCGTAAACAACGTATGGGCCTTCATAAACAGAAAAGAATTTTGCAATCTTTTTGTTTTCTAGATCTGATACATTATTCGCTCGAACTAAAACTTCATCGCCAATATTAAATTTAACGAAAAACTCTCTTTTGTTTAAATTGTATCTCGCAGCTCTTTTTTCAGCTTTCGATTTTATGCGTTTTTGTGCTAGGAAAATCATTTCTTCGCGTTCGACATCATCGGAATCTTTGATTTTAATCCAATTTTTCCAAAGACGTTTCGGCTTTATTCCTAAATGTAATTGAATAGGAGGAAAACCCGTCGTATCGTGATAAGTTTCGTTAATAATGGTTTGAATCATATTTATGTAAGATGCCCAATTTGAATGCTTATGGCTAGTAAATGTACGAAAAAAAAGACGAGGAATATAGACTGGAGATGAGAAGGTTGTTGAAGAATAGAAATTTTCGTGCGCGTATGCGTGCACTGATTACCACAGATTTAACAACGATTATAGAGGACTTGGAATAGAAGAAGTTGAGCACGTTAGGGTCTGCTAGAGAACTGGCAGAAAGGCTTTTCCGAGCTCAGTTACTGATAGATGGTTACGAAGACGTGCCGTGGTATGCTGATATTGATGAAAATGAAAGTCTATCGCAGAACGAACAATTATTGAAACCAGTGTTGGAAATGGCGGTAGAAGACCGAGTGGAAATAGATCCACCAGTGGTATTATCAACAATAGAGGTCACGGCAACGACTACGAGTATAACCACAGTAACATGTGAAACAACGGTAGCAACGACCTTGCCGGGGTTAGACGTATATTATTCCGGACCTTCTGCAAGAGATCAGTATGTGTTTAGAGAACCTCTATCGGCGAATGTGAATTCATCGGCGTCAAACACGGGAGCGATTCCTAGGACGAATAGTTTTAAGAAGAAAATTGCGGTCGAGGAAAGTCAATACGCGATGACGCCGGAAGGAAGAGGAAAAATTTCACACAGAGATAGAAGGATTTCGGTAATACCTGGTAAGGCAGATTTTTATTCTGGAGCGATAGGAGGTGTCCGGAATATACCATTGACGACAACGGCAATGAGTGTTGCGAATACTTCGACGGTCTTTTCCGTACCGTACTTGGTGTATGGTGGGGCTGGAGGTAATTTTACGTCAGCTAGCAATAGGAAACCTGTGGATAATTTACCTGATTATACGGGAAATAATCAGGAATTGGAAGATTTCCGAAGCAGGCACGATGGATCTAATAGAGGTGAAGATGATTTTCGACGAAACAGAGATTTTAGAGATTATGGTGGAAATGATGATAGATCATTCAGGCATGGCAATTTGGTAAAAATTCTTCAGAGCTGGTGCCAGAAATTTCACGGAACAGAGGACAGAATTGCAGCAGAAAATTTTATGGCTCAGCTGGAGGATTGTAAGGTCAGCGAAAATATACCTGACGAGAAAATGTTAACGGCTGTAGCTTGCCTATTTACAGGGGTGGCTGCGAATTGGTTTAGAGTGAAAAGGAAAGAAGTGCTGTCATGGAGGCAACTGTTGTTGGCATTTAGAAATCGATTCATTGGAGAAATCAGTTAGAGAGATATTTATAATGATCTATTGCGGAGAACGCAGGGAACGTCAGAGAAGCTAACGGCGTTTATAGATTGTTTTAAATACATTGTCGATCATTTGGAAAATCCTCCAAATCGCATAGAATTAATAGTTATGGCATATGAACGAATATGCTCAGAATACCGTGATTTTATGGTGAAATTAAAAATCACTTCATTGGAGGATATAGAGAGATATGGTCGACAATATGAGCGGCACAAAGAGATTAATGAATATTGGGAACCTCCGCCTGCGAAAGAGAAGATGAAACTTCCACAAACCGACTAAGGTAGTGGCGATGGAGGAAATGACTATGAAGCCGAGTAAGAGTAAAAATCAAAAGAAATCGGGTTCTGGTCAAGCTCAATCGTCGAGTGTAGGTATTGATGAATCGATAATAAAGGATCAAACTAAAATGGAGGGGTTGATACATCTGTATTTGAAGAGTTTTAACCAACAAATACAGAATATCCAACGTCAATAGCAGCCACCGCGACAAATGCAGCAGCAACATCCACAACAGGTACAGCAGCGGCAGCAACAACAACAACCTCCAGTGTGGAATAACTTTGGTAGTCAGAATGTGTTGGGGCAAAATGGTGGTAATCCGCAGCGTGGAGGAAATTCTCAGAGTCAGCAAAGCGATAATAAGCAGCAAGGTCCGAGAAAATGTTACGCTTGTGGAAAAGAAGGTCATTTTGCCAATAAATGTCCGGATACCAAGTGTTATAAGTGTCAACAAAGGGGGCATAAGGCGAATGGATGTCCGATGAGAGTTATGTCGGATATTTATTGCCAATTATGCAATAAATCTGGAGTCACAGCAGAGAGTGTCCGGACTGCGACATTTTGAGTAGATTGGGAAATGGCAGTGCGGGGGCTCAGAGCAGTTCCCTGCCCTCCACGAAGCCATAGGAACTGCTTCTGGGAATAGTGAAGGATTTATTGGAAATAATAGAGGTAGTGGTTTTATAGAGGATAATAGAGGGAATCATGAATCTGTTACTTTCAATAACAATAGGGATAGTGAGAAGCTCCAACGAATGCTGAGAAAGTGTGAAGAATCTACAGCAAGTCGTGGGAGCAATGGAAGTAGTGATGAAAATAGTGTTAATGGAGGAACTGGTTCTGGTTTGAGGAAGAAGCAGTTCAAGAAGAAGAAAGAAAAGAGTAGTAATAATGTGAATATTAAGACTCGTACAGATGGAATAGATGTAATTTTGAGTGATGCGCCGTCGATTGAGTTGCGTGAGAACTCGAAATTGGTAAGAAAGAAATTGATGAACTGGTCGGAATATTTAGGAAAAGCACGTCCGGAACAGACAATAGAGGACAAGGCTATGAATCAAGATATTAACTGGCTGGTTCATGGTAAATATTTGATGGTAGAAAAATCACCTGGAGGCTCAGTGAAGGATCCGTCATTGGAGGTAGTAAAAGATGTTTCTAAAGGAGCTATTCCTAAGGATAATACTTCATCGAAGCGATGGTTTCAGAAAAGTGTGGAAGAGCCTAATTTTGATTTAAGGTGACAGTTGCCGCGTCCTGTCGATAAGTTGCGATATCTGCAGGAGAATGGGGGGAAGAGGATGTGTGAATATTATGATCATACTTCTTCTGAACCATTGGTAACTTCTTTCCGAGATGTCCAGAAACAAGTGGATAAATTTATGGAGAATCAGAAGATAAATGAGTTAAAGCAGAAGAAGAATAAATCTCAGTTAATTACTCAGGGTGCAGAAATTACCACTAGAGAAAACAGAAATTTTCTTTCGGTTAATTTTGGAGTAAAAGAGTATGTAGCATTAGTGGATAGTGGAGCTATGTTGTCATTAATTAAGTCACATATAGCTGAGAGATTTCCTTCCAAGATGAGTAAATGCAATAAATTCATACGAGGAGTAACTGGAGACATTATCCCTGTAAAGGGGAGCATGAAAATTACTCTGGAAATAGATGGTGTATCAAAGGTTCTGGAATGTATAGTTATGGATGAGCCAGGCCATGATATGATTCTAGGTATTGATTTTTGCAGAGATTGGGAAATTCAAATGAATTATAAGTAAAATTTATGGAGAATTTCTGATGGAATTTGGCATTCTTTTGATCAAGATGGTAATTATGGGAAACCTTCTTTGATTGCGGAATGTGCAGGTCTATCAGAATTAAATCTAGAGGAACATGATAGGATTTTGAAAATTGTGAAGAGATATTTACCAGAAGATACGCCTACACGATTGAATGCTACTACTCTAACGGAGCATAAAATTGTGTATTTAGGGGATGCTCCTATTAAACATAAATTTAGGAGGTGGTCTCCTAGGCTATGGAATGCTGGGATCAAAGAAATTGAGGAAATGTTAAAAGCTGGAGTTATTGAGAAATCGGATAGGGATTTTAGTAGTGCTCCAGTAATTGTGTTTAAAGAAAATGGTGAAATGCGTTTTTGCATAGATTATCGGGATGTCAATAAATTGACGAAGAAAGATGCTTATCTACTACCTTCAATTGATGGAATATTGGATAAATTGAGGCATGCGAGGTATATTTCGAAGATTGATCTGAAAAAGGCCTATTTTCAAGTGCCTATGGAGGAAAGTAGCAAGAGATATACAGCATTTGCAATGCCGGGTAGTGGATTATGGCAATTTACACGCCTTCCATTTGGGCTTTCTAATGCTTCGGCCACTTTTCAGCGTCTGGTTGACTCTTTATTTGGACCGGAATTTTAACCGCACATTTTTGGATATTTGGATGATGTGATAGTGGTAGCGGACAATTTTGAGGAACATCTGAAATGGTCGGAATTAGTATTGGAAAAGATTACGGTAGCTGGATTGACTGTTAACCGAAAGAAATGTGAGTTTGGTTGTTCCAGAGTCCGGTATTTGGGTTACTTGTTGGATAGAGATGGTCTTAGGCCAGACCCTGAAAGGATTGCTCCGATTATGGATTATCCGGTGCGAAAAGACAAGACTCAGCTAAAAAGATTCTTGGGTATGATTGGCTGGTATAGTCGTTTTCTAGAGTATGACGCGGAGATGAAGGTGCCGTTATTAAAGAATGTTAAAAACTTGAAGGAATGGAGTTGGAATGATGAGCAGCAAAAAGCATTGGAGGAACTTAAATTGGCGCTAACGAATGCTCCTGTGCTAGCTCTTCCGGATTTCTCTAAACCATTCACGATCCAGTGTGATGCCTCGAATTTCACGATTGGGGCCGTTTTGACAAGAATTGGAGGATGGAGAGCACCCAATAGTGTATCTCAGTAGAGTATTGTCATCTGCAGAGAGGAATTATACTACCACTGAAAAAGAATGCTTGTCTATGATATGGGCGATAAAGAAATTGAGGCCGTATATAGAAGGTTATTGATTTAAGGTGGTAACAGATCACAGTGCGTTGAGATGGTTGCAGAATTTAAAAGATCCAACTGGCAGACTGGCTAGATGGGCTTTGGAGTTGCAACAATGGAATTTTGAGATAGTTCACAAGAAAGGAGCTCTTCATCATGTTCCCAATGCGTTATCTAGAGGTTTCAATGTGGAGGAAATGAAATTGGTTATAGAGGATATTGAGGATGAATGGTATATTCAGAGATTAAAGGAAGTACAGGATACGCCGATCAAGTTTTCGACCTGGAAAGTGGATAATGGACTTCTGTATAAATATAAGACTGATCCATTATTAGATCCTATCAGTTTCCCGGAAGAAGGTTGGAGATTGGTGGTACCTGTTGATTTCAAACAAGAGTTTCTAGTAGAGGCACATTGTAATTTTACTACTGGTCATTTGGGTTTTGAAAAAACCTATGTTAGAGTGGCTAGAGAATATTACTGGCCTGGTATGTGGTATGAGGTTCGACAGTTTGTGAAGGAATGTGAGATTTGCCAGAAATACAAGTCAGTGCAGTCCGGACCTATGGGTCTTATGGGTAGCAGAGTAGTGGAACGCCCATGGGCGGTGGAAGCGGCAGATTTGATGGAATTTCCTCTAAGTAAGAGTCAAAATAAGTATCTTATAGTATTCCAAGATTTTTTTACTAGGTGGATAGAGGTCAAACCGGTGCGTAAAGCTACTGGCCAATCAGTGGCTAAAGCATTTGTAGAATTGATCTTATTGCGGTGGGAAACACCGGACTACCTTCTGACAGATAATGGAAAAGAATTTATAAATAAGACAGTGATTGATACTTTAGAGGAATTCGGGGTGAAACATGTCACTACACCACCGTACCATCCACAGGCTAATCCAGTGGAAAGAAGTAATAGAACGTTAAAAACCATGATTTCGTCGTATGTAGGAAAGGACCATAGATTATGGGATCAACATATAGCGGAATTGAGACATGCCTTCAACACGGCAGTTCAAGCAACAACGAAAGTGTCTCCGGCGTTCTTGAACTATGTAAGGCAACCTCAATTAATGAAGTAATGGCGGAGAAGTGTGGAGGATAGAGGAAGTGTAGTGGTTTTAGATCCGGAATTGTGGACAGATAGGATGAAGAGATTAGATGCATTGCGGGATTTAGTAGGTAAACATATAGAGGAAGCCCGGGTGAAACAGGCTGGTCACTACAATAAAGGTAGAAAACCAGCGGAGTTTCATGTGGGGGATTTAGTTTGGAGGAAATTGCATACACTATCAACAGGTGTAGAGGGCATTTCATCCAAATTAAGTGGTAAATATGATGGTCCATATCGCATCATAGAAAAGAAATCACCCCTAGTGTATATTTTAGAAACTGAGGATAAGCGGAAAAATGCTAAAGTTTTCGTTAATGAGTTAAAGAAATATATTACTCCCCGGGGTAGAGGTTTTCAGGTTCCAGATGGCGGTATGGTGGATGGAGGAGAATAGCGGTTGTGTTGTCTCAATTATGGTGGTAGCTATTGTGTTGTCCAGTAAGTTGTGTCGTCTGTGACGTTTTGTTTAGGGAGGGGGAAGGAAGAAATTCTTTATAATTCCTATATTTGTTTTTATAGTGGATTTAGAGGAACAATGGCTGGCTACACCCCGTCATACTCCGACGAGCTAGAGCAGAAAATTCTCCGCGGAATGGAGGCTGAGCGCATCCGGGAGCAGTGCCGCCGCGGCCGCCCGGTCAATGGTATGACCAGGACGGCCGATATTTGGGCTCGTCGGGCGGAGGATTTGCGCCTGTCGGAGGAGGCGGACCGAAAGTCGTCTTTGGGGCCTTCTTCGGGTACCCTCAAGATTCTGAGACGTCCGCGTTCTCAGATCCCTCAATCAGAAGTGGTTGAGGTGGCCCCGGTGCGCATGCTCTATCTCCCTGGGGAGACCGGGAGCATGCCAAGTGAGAGCGCGGAGGCTGAAGAGTCTCGGAGGGCGGTGGAGGAGTTAGAGGCGTTGGTGGGTGCGCCAGCGGAGGAGGTTGCCGCCTCGGCGGCACCGGTAGAGGTAAAATAAATAGATAGATGGATAGATAGATAGATGGATAGTCTATTAATTGTTTCTTCTAGGATACTCTGGAGATTACCATCTCTGATGAGAGGGCCACCAGATCGGAGGTGGTAGAGAAGGCCTACCCCATCTTTCGGGGGAATGATGGGAAAAGGCGACGCTACAATCCCCGGCGGCAGCTCACCTTGGACGATTACGAGTCCAGTATTGAGCTGCCGACCCGGGGACGGTCACGATCTCCGCCGGGAGTCCCGGTTAAGGAGGCTCCACCGCTGGAGCGTTTCGGGTACACCCCGGTGCCCTTCTTCAATCCGAGGGAGGCTCGAGTGCGGTGGGAGGCCGAACTGAAGCGGACTAAGAAGTCTCCGGCGTGGACCGGTAATTAAGTTGATGATTGTAGAGTAATTTTGGGATGGAGGTGAATTATGGTGGTTTATACCCTTATGTTTGTTTCAGTTTTACAGGCACGTCATGAAGAGGAGAGGGAGGAGGTGGTGGAGACTCCCCGACCCTCCTCTGCTGGGACTGGGGCTATTTCCCGGACTCCGAGCACGCGACGTTCGCGTTGGGGTCCAGCAGAGGAGGTTGAACCCTCGGGCCGCGCCATGCAGAGCCGGCCTATTTCGTCCGGGGCCCTGTTCGGCGGAATTTCACTGATTCCGACCGACGCGGAATTAGACCCCCCCCCCCTTTGGGTCGTGCTTTAATTGCAGGGGGAGAGGTCACCATTGGGACAGTTGCCCCAAGGACCGGAATAGGTTCTGTTTCAATTGTGGCAGGTTGGGGACCGACTTAGTCGGATGCCCGAGGTGTGGGGAGGCTCACCGCCAGTATATGGTGGAGAGGGCCGGACAGGTGCGGCCAGGGGCAGCCCGTGACTCCCCGCATTCCCGACGAGCGGTCTACGAGGAGGAGGAGTGGTATGGGCCACCCCAAACCTACGAGGAAGCCGCCCAGTTGAGGCGAAGGGAAGGGCTGCCGCGTCGGCCAGTGGCATCTGCCACTGTGATCACCGCGACTGCCACCGCTGCGGCTGAAGTTCCGGGCGGAGGAGGGGTCGATAATCATTATTTATTGGCCATAAGGGAGCTGGTCAAGGCGCCGGCCGATGTCCGGGCTTTGTTGTGGGCGGCGTTGTTCCCGGCGCCGCGTTAGTTTTTTTTATTAATAAATAGTTTTTTTTTTAAATTTGAATATGGAGAGTTGTTTGTTTGGTTAATTGACTTCAATCTATCTGGCTAGCCGTTTCTCGTAGTAGTTTGGAGTTTTCTTTTGTTGTTCTTATTTCTAGGTTATGGAGTATTCCAGGTTTCCAAATTCTTATGGAGGTTACGGAGGTCTATAGAGGAAAACTTGGATATCCGGGTATATCCAAGGTTTTGTGGAGGGTATTGCGACGTAGCAATAAATATTGCTGCGTCGTGATTATTTAATGTAGCCAGCTGACTCACTCTCGGCGAACTGACAGGCCATGGAGCGGAGCCAGCGTTCGGTGGCACTCGCAGGAGTTGCCTCTAACCGACCGCGAGCGGACCGCAGGATGTGAGATCCCGAATCACACCTGCGCAGCGCGTCGGCGCTCGGGAGGGGGCACGGCAGGAAGCGAGACGGCGGCCGCGCGCACGCGATTACATGCACGCTGCTGTGTGTAGAGGGAAGAGCGCGTATATGTGTGGGAGTCGAGCGTGCATTGGAGTGAGAGAAAGAGAGAGAGATAGAAAGAAAGTGAGAGCGTACGCTTGAGTGTGAGAGAGATAAAGATAGCGGCTCGAAGTTGACTGCGTTCGGGGCATTCCGAGAGACTGTGAATGCATGGTTTAGGCGCGTTATGGTAAAGTTGACTCTATGTCAACTCTTGGACATCATTAAGACAAAGAGAGGCATTATGGGATTAGGATGATTGTGGTTTTTCAAATGTCGCGCGCCTGGCTAGTTATCCGTAGAGGGAGCCACCTCACGGCTATTCTTATAGATTGATGATAAAGATCAATAAAGGGGGCGCGTAATTTGCATATCGATATATGCTATAGAGGGCGATGATTGATTCATCGGCCAATGGGGAAATTAGAAATAGAAAAAGAGGGCGCTGGGAAATTCATGGATAGATAACGGATTAGTGGTAGTGTTTAAATAGGCCAATTGTGGATTTCGGGAATTTCCAGGAACAATGAGAATTTGCCAGCCAGGACGACGCTCCCGAGAAGAAGAAAGCGAAGTGGGGAAATCGCGGATTCTTCCTCTAGCGGAGCGTCGTCCTCGGCCATTCCGTTCCTGGACGCCTTAGTTGTAGCAATTCTGAGTTTTCCTGGTGCCTGGAGTTTTCCCGCCATCTTGGTCTCGTCGCCTCGTGTTTGGTTTGTTCTTGGATTTTTGGAGGAGAATTGGAGTTTTTCCTGCTGTAGAGAAATCTGATAGGATTGCTAGATTTTTGGAGGAAACTTGGATCTTTACAAATCGTATTGGTGAGACAATTAAGTATATTTTGAATATTGTAGATATTATGGTCAGGGAATTTATAAGGTGGCTCGCGATAGAGGATTCATTTTCAGGTTCGAGATTTTCGGGTTTTGTTTAGCCAACGGCCGAATCCGGAGATTCCTTTTATTGAAATTAGAGTTTTCCGTAGAGGATTTTCGCGGCCCTTTTCAGTGTTCCTGACTAGGCGTGAATTAGCTATTTGGCCGTTGGCCCATGTGGAATATTTAAATTTATTACTTGTTGCCAAGATCACATGTAAACAGGGGGTTTTCAGAATATATTTCTGGGTTATATTAAATGCACTTATTGTGTTATTATTTATTCATAATCCCTATTGCTACCAATTCAAAAAATAGTTTGTACACTAACTGGAATCCTCGGGCGGGCGAGGCAAATTCCACGTTACACCCCATACAATGGGAATTCTTCATCGTTTGCCGGGACTGCAAACCTTTCAAGGGGGGACGATGTTATGTGCCGCTGCTGTACTACAAAATCGGCAACGTCGCATAACGCTTAAGAATTAGACATGCGAGAAGTATGCGCTAAGTTGTCGCCAAAGCAAGGCGATAACGGTACTTTTCCTTCAGCCCTCGAAACTCTGACGAAGCGCCTCGCCCTCCCATGCGCTGCCGGACTTCATCTACAGTCCATGAGTGCAAGAGATAGCGAAGTAGCTAATGAAGCGAGGAGAGGGATGGGAGAGAGGTAAGAACAATTAAGGGGTTATGACAGGGTTAAAACCTAGAAAAAACAGAAAAATTATTAGTGCTGTAAAAAATATACATACGTACGTGCTCCAAAAACTACATTTTTCATTTGAAATCTAAGTATTATACATCACCTTTATGCATAAATAATATGCATAAAGTGAGTATAACATTTAAAAACAATTAAAGACATTTGCTTACCAAAAATCATGATTTTCATCACTTTTGTTTGCTTGCAGCATGTTTCTGATGGAACCGTACCATCAATCCTGATAAATCAAATTGCCAAATCTTCCTTATGAGTTTAGTCTCAGACTAAGCGAAAAAGATTCCTGAAAAACACAAAATTAATATAATTAATTAAACATATATTAACAATATTAGTAATTATAGTGAATATTACATATCAAGGGGCGCAGTAGCGCCACGATGGCAAGTATAAGGTACGTGAGTACGTACGCCGCCGTCGGGCGCTAGCCAGACCCTATTATACATCTCATAGATATTGTTGGAAACTCGACTTACGGTTTTCTTCACTTTGACAGTATTATTTGTCACATAGAAATACTCAAACGAAAGCTTGAGACGAAACTAACAAAATTACATCAGGGTCACATTTTCTGAAAATGCTTCTATCAACAGATATTGTAAAGTGAAAGTTCGAGCCCCTCGATTCTCATCAAGAGAGAAGAATGAAAACTGAACAATTCTTCCGGTTACGTCAGCTCTACGTATTTCCGTAAAAATATATAGCACACCATGCATCAATGTAGATCTCCTTGTACATGCTGAGCAGATGCAGACGATGTTTTACGGTGAAACATTGTTTATGTTTATAATAATCAACGTAAATATTTTAATTAATAATTTAACATACTATTATAAAATATTGTGATTGAATATTGAAAATATTATTATAAAAGATTTTGCGAAATATATCATAAGTTGAATATTTTAAAACAGTGTCATTTAAAAACAGTGAGAAATAAGTAAATTTCGTTCATAATGATCAATATGATTAATAGTGTATAATTAGATTAGATAAGTATTTAGTGTTATGATTGTGATTTATTAATATACAATATAAATCAAGGTTTCGTGAACTAATACTTTGTTTAAATGTTCTCTTTTCTTTTTCAGATACTTTTGGGAGGTTATATTGTCATTGAAAAAAGTTTGAATTCTGAATATTTATGATCGGCAGTATTCATTATGCTGTGAAGTAAGAATATTTATTAAGTTAGCAGAGTACTTAGTGCAAGCGGAAGATTTAATTTTGATAATAAGTAATTCATCTCCTAGTGTGAAGGATTGTTTTCTTATGGAGGATCGTCTCCTTATGGAGGTCTGTCCACCTCTTGCTGTGAATTATAGACTCTTTCTCTATCCAGATCGGAAGGAATGTACGATAAAAAAAGTGTTAAAATGTGAACTTATTATAAGTTGTATACAGAAAGTGATTGTGTTATTACAATAACAGAGTTTATTAATATATCAGCAAGAAATTCTATTTATAAGTAATTTTAAAAATCAATGAAAATATAGTAAAATTTAACCTAAATATATATTTTATAAAAACAGTGCTATTTTAATATTTTAAGACATCTCACAAACATGAGTAATAGGTTAGAATTAGATAAGTATTTAGTTTTAATTTTTTATAAATCGTTCATAATATAATGAAAGATTTTGTGAACTGATTCTTTGTTAAAATGTTCTTTTTTATTTTTCAGGTTTTATTGGAAGGCATACAACTATCAGGTTATAAACAATTTTCTTGTGATGTGATGTGATGTGACAAGCTAGTGACGTGAAAAATGTTTTTTCAAGATTTTTAATTATTATAAAAGTTGAAAAGACAAATGGTTTAGAAGTTTTTCCCCATTTTGAGAGAGCAAGTACACTAAGTTTCCAGACGAAACGAGACTTTTCCCAAGGAAAAAGCATGTTTTGTTTTGAATATGGTAACGAGAACTTATGAGTTGTCAAACCTGTTACTCAGAGGGATAGTATCAGAATTTTCAAGTTGATACGGCTCAGCAAAATTAGAATTTTTGAATTTTGAAATGTCTAATCTCCGATTATCTGAATACTGCTCAACTATACCATCTTCAAAATTCCTATACTATCTCTCTAAGCTGTGGGCTAAACCACTTGTATGGTCTTTTTACCTTTTAGAAATCAGAACATACATTTCTATTGGGAAAAGAGACACTCAACCCATATTCTGGAAACTGCCTGTACACAGGGCACACTGAAAATTGAAAATAACTAGATTTTCATTAAGCAAATCAATCAGTGGGATAGCATATGAAATTTCAAGTTAATCTTCTAGACCAATTTCAAAATAATTATGATTCAAGGCATTCAAAATTGAACAGCTTAAAATTGGTCTAGACTTGAAATTCCATATGCTATCCCTCTGATTGATTTGCTTAATAAAAAAATGGTTATTTTCAGAGTGCCCGGAGTACAGGCAGTTTCCAGAATGTGGGTTGAGCATTTCTTTTCCCATTCGAAATGTATGTTTTGCTTTCTAAAAGATAAAAAAATCATTCATGTTTTCAAGCCCACTGTTTAGAGAGATAGTATAATAATTTTGACGATGGTATAGTTGAGCAGTATTGAGATAATCAGAGATTAGGAATTTCAAAATTCAATAATTCAAAACTGCTTAGTCGTATCAACTTGAAAATTTTTATATTAACACTCTAAGTGACTAGCTTGACAATTTATAAGTTCTCGTTAACTTATACAAAACAAAATATGCTTTTCCCTTGGGAAAAAGCTCGTTACATCCATGATCTAGAAAATGAGTTATAGTTACTTTATTGTACTCCTTTCAAATGGAGAAAAACTTATGTTCTATCTAGAAATCCATCGCAAGGATATCATGTGAAAGTTTAAGTTTATCACATAGACCAATGTCAAAATAATTATCATTTATGGCATTCAAAATGGAACAAAATTGGTCTACACGATTAACTTGAAATTTCTTATGCTATCCCTCTGATTAATTTGCTTAATGAAAAATTAGTTATTCTCAATTTTGAGAGAGCAACATGTACACTCAGTTTCCAAATCTTGCATGTAACAAGACTTTTCCCAAGGGAAATGCATGTTTTGCTTTGTAAAAGGTAATGAAAACTAATGAGTTGTAAAGCCTGTCACTTAGAGGGATAGTATGAGAATATTCAAGTTGGTACGGCTTAGCAAAATTTGAATTTTTTAATTTTGATATTTCTCATCTCCGATTATCTTATAACTGCTCAGCTATATCATCTTCAAAATTTTTATACTATCTCTCTAAGCTGTGGGCTAAACCACTTGTATGGTCTTTTTACCATTTAGAAATCAGAACATGTATTTCCATTGAAAAAAGGGACGGTCTACCCATATTGTGAAAACTGCCTGTACTTCGGGCACTCTGAAAATTGAAAATAACTGTTTTCATTAAACGTACTAATCAGAGGGAAATCATGAAAAATTTCAAGTTTATCATATAAACCAAAAATTTATTTTTCATTAAATGATCTTTACTTTTTCATACTATCTGTATCAAGTAAATAATTATGTTAAACAGAACAGAGTTTTGTTTCAATTTTGTAGATTAGGCCTACAGGGGATACCACAACTATATTGACATTATTTTTTACAAGTTTTCATAAAGTTTAAATTCGATTCCAATTTTCGAAACATTGACCGAATTAGGTCTTTTGCATTAAAAATAATAATACGTATATCATAAGAAATCATAGGGATATTGGAAACTAACTTACACATACTTCTTTTTTTACTAAATATTATTCATAATACTATAATATAGATAAAACAATTGTGAAGGATACGATGTGAACTTGTATAAATATTTAAATGCTATATCACTCATTTTCCCTATGTCGGTATAGTATATGTAAGGTACAAATGCTTTCAAGCAAGCAGTTATCAGTTAATTAATTAGCAATAATTTTATACGTACAGATTTCTTTGATGTATATTTGCGAGACAAATAATTGTGGAACTTAGCATAAAATTTAGTGTTAATAAACGAAAAAAACGCACTATTTTATTTACCTCGAAGGTGGTATGGAAAAGATAGATTTCTTTGTGAATAATAATGATCTATAAAATGTGTTTGCTCTACAGATTAATTCTGCCCAAAAAATAATTATTATTACAATAATCTCTGATTATATATACATTAATATTTTAAATTTATTACTTATTTAGTTGATGTTTACTATTCTTTGTAATTTACATATTATATACCTTTTAAAAGTAGTGAAATCTGCCCCCCCCCCCCAAACAAACCTTTTCAAGGTAAAAGTCTGGCAAGTATAAGGTTGTTTCTTCCTGTAAAAATTAAAAATTAATTTTACAACTCTTGATAATCTTAATGTAAATAAAATTTGAACTCTTGATAACACTTATGCAGACAAAAAAAAATTCTAAGAGCTTACTCTAAAATTAAACTTTAATTTTCAAACTTCGACAACTCCAATGTGGTCGAAATTATATATGCTTTATCCTATACAGTTATTAAATTAATTAAATTAAAGAACTTCACAACACTTATTTAGACAAAATACTAGCAGCTTCACTGCATGCTGTTCAGAAGTGTTGATAAAAAAGTCATCAGATCAACAATTAATATATCTTCTTCCCCCTTGTGAATACGTGATTGAAACACAAACACTGGAAGAATATATGATGTTTATAGATCAAGTTTGAAGATACATAATTATGTTAGGACGCATGTCTTCGAACCTCGTAAATGAGTTAATCACCAGCACTCAAATCATGATGCTTATAACTTAAGCTAAATAATCCGAAACTCTCATGGATGAAAATATGAACGTGTAATACCATCTTCGCATTATCGTCTCCTTCGATTTTATCTATACCTTCGATTTTATAAAAATTCCCATTTTTATTTTAAGACAAGAAAGTTATGATATCAATCAAGGGGCGCGGTAGCGCCACGATGGCAAGTATAAGGTACGTCAGTACGTACGCCGCCGTCGGGCGCAAGCCAGACCCTATATATACTTTAAATTAGCCCTGTTGAAAACTCGACATACAGTTATCTTCGCATTAACAGCTTTGTTTGTTGCATATGAGCACCCAGATGAAAGCTTGCGACAAAACTAACAAAATGACATCCGGGTCATATTTTGTGAAATTGCTTCTATCAAAAGTTATTGCGAAGTGAAAGTTCGGGATCACGAATTCTCTTATACGAAAATTCTTCTCCCGGAGAAATTGTTCTCCGCGGAAGTACGTTATAGTGACGTCAGTCTACGTATACTATTGTATGTTATGTATATATGTGTGTATGTACAGTTTATGTATATGTGCAGACGAGACGAGCAGACGTATCTATATTATTGTACAATAAAATAACACATGCAGTGTTAATAATATATAAATAAATAAGTACTTTCTTTCTTTCTTTCTTAATAAATATACGATTATGATGATACAATAATAATCTAGTGAAGTGATATTATTTTCAAAAAAATCTGCAATTATGCAAAAGTGTGTTTGAAGAAAAATGTCAGATTTTAAAACTGTCAGATATAATTAAGACGTCTCATAAACATGACTAATAAGCTAAAATTAGATAAGTATTTAGTTTTTAGTTTTTTATAAACATACAATATAATGAAAGATTTTTTGAACTGATTCTTTGTTAAAATGTTCTCTTTTATTTTTCAGGTTGGAAGGCATACGACTACCATATTATAGGAAATACATAAGAGATTATAGAAAAGAATTTTCTTGTGATGTGACAAGTTAGTGTAGTGTTAAGAATGTGTCTACGAAAGTTTCTATGGTTGTTGACATAGCTATTCAATATTATTAAATTTTTTCTGTTGTTTCGTGAGATGTTACAACTCTCAGGCTGTATAAGTATATTGAAAGGAATCCGTGTGACAAGCTAGTGAAAGTGTTGTATTTCCATCGCTGAAGTATTGAAGAAAGTTTCTACAAAATTTGCAGTCCATCTGGTCAATGCAAATTATCATGTTCTTTGGACTTCTAGAAGAATAGCTGTCATAAGCGCAAGTACCTTGAAAGTATAAATAATATACACAAGTTTTTAGATTTTATACTGTATATTTTTTTAAAATTATACATTAATTCTGTGGATTCACTGCTTGTGGAGGATCCTCTCCTTCTGAAGCATCTTCTCCGTGAAACACTTCTTGTGTTCATTGCTTGGACAGGTCCGAGCATGTCTCTTCTACATTGGACCTGGCCATAAAATTTATGAATTCAGCTAAATTCTTCAGGTTTTGCTGGTAGGGATTCAGCCTCCTTCAATTGTATGTTGCAAAAATTACAAAAGTGTTTAGCAAAGTCGATTTTCTATGCAATCAGAAGCAATCATCAACTAATAGTTTATATAATTAGATAAGTATTTAGTTTTATTTTTTATAGATATTCAATATAAATAAAGAATTTGTGAACTGGTTCTTTGTTTAAATATTCTCTTTTATTTTTCAGATTATGAGGTTATGAAGCTGTCAGTTTATATATAAAAGAAGTAATTGTGACAAGAGAATTTTTATTGAAGAAGGTCTGATATTGAGATCTGCAGCATTGTGAAAAAAGTATATTTTCTTTAGTTTATACCTGTCTAGCAGAAGTGTAAGTTTTTTATTATTATATTCAATCTTCCACGCAAGAAAGTTTCTACAATTGTGGAAGTGCTTATGAACAATTATTAAATTTTCCTATCGTCTCCTGGGAGATAGACTCTCAAACTATACGTCGAAAGGGATCCTTACAAATAGCTAGTGTGTTTTATTTTCTTGGTTCAAGAATCGAAGAAAGTTTCAACATAGAGAATATTCAGTACAAGGAAAAAATTGTCTTGTATTGTGAGAAGCTAGTCAAGTGTCAAGAATATGCATCGCTCATGCATGAAAGTTTCTAAGTTGTTTAAGTGTATATGAATAATTCATAACTTTTCCTATCGTTTCCTGGGAGGTAGACTCTCAGGCTGTATGTCGAAAGGGATCCTGATGAGAAGCTAGTAAAAGTGTTGTATTTTCATCGTTCAAGAATCAAAGAAAATTTATACAGAATTTCCTGTTTATATAATTTACTTGAGATGTGACAAGTTGGTTGAGTGTTACGATTATATTCAATCTTCCACGCAAGAAAGTTTCTACAATTGTGGAAGTGCATATGTTAACTTTTCCTATAGTCTCCTGGGAGACAGACTCTGAGGCTGTACGTCGAAAAGAATACTTATGAATAGATACTAAAATTGTTTTATTTTCTTAGTTCAGAGAATATTCAGTTTAAATAAGGAAAAAATTATTTTCTATTCTGAGAAGTTAGTGAAGTGTCAAGAATATGCATCGCTCATGCATGAAAGTTTCTAAATTATTTAAGTGTATATGAATAGTTCATAACTTTTCCTATCGTCTCCTGGGAGGTAGACTCTCAGGCTGTTCGTTGAAAGGGATTCTTATGAATAGCTAGTGAAAGTGTTTTATTTTGTTGGATTTTAGAGATTATTCAGGTTTAAATTGTCAGGTGCATAACTATAAAAATCAAAACTATAAGTTCTTAGATAAACTCAATTGTATTGTTTTAGCATGTTAAAACAAGCTTTTATAGCTATAACAGATTTTAAATCAGGTGAAGACCGAAATATTCAAAATGTAGCTTACTTATTTCAATTATATTCTTCGCTCTCATTTTTATATGTAGTCATTATTATAGTAGTGATTAAAATCAATGGATATTTTACATACATTTTTTAGTACCTTAATACAGTAATTATTATATATAAGCTCTGGTCTTTGTAAACATGTATTTTTTGCAGATATTTATTCCATTTTTAATGGGACCAAATGGAAGTTGATATTATATATATATTTTATACTTTCTTTGATATTATGGTTTAGCAGTAAATTCAGTATATATAAATATTATGGCTGTGATGAATAAATATTTCACGATGAAAGTAAATTAGGTTATCAGCTATAATACAGAGTGTAAATAATAATAGAAAACATTGAACGTAATTCAACACAGTGTACCAAGATAAAAGACGTTGAAAGATTCACAGTGTGCACTTCCAACGCCTTTTTCACATACCCCAAACTCAATATAAATAGTTTAACGTACCACAGAGTAGTTTAGCATAGGAATCTGTCAAATAACAAAACAAGCAAATAGATAACTTAATAGACAGGCACTCCAAAAGCATTATTAATATCCCATATTGGAGCCACTAATAAAACTTTCAAACTATAATTTAAAAAAATTAAAGCAACGCACTTGCACGAAGCATTGAGTTCATAAGTATTCCTCTATTCATGCACAAACAAAACTTGGTCGGCAAAAGTCATTATCAATTCCATAGGCAATAAAACAAATAATTAAGCCATATACAAACTAAATTCAATGTGCACAATTATTGAGACCCACTACTTACACATCAAAACTTAGTCAAACCCAGGAAGAGCAATCTGAAAGAGACGGCCTGTGCTCCAAAAGACGAACTCAATAAGATAGGTCTGACATAAACATACACCAATAAGTCCATTCAAATCCAGGGAAACAGAGCCAAACAACACAAAACACTTTAGCATAAATTAAATTATTATGTGAATTATCATATATATTATGTGAATTATATTATCATATGAATTATTATTAAATTATTATGTGTAGGAAAAAAAGGGAAAATAACTATACCATTTTTTGCTTGTTCTCGACAAATCACACTTGAGATCCACAAATTCACACAATAATTATTGAAAAACACCATAGTGATTTATTCACACATATACATAATTTAAAAACTACAAAAAGTCAAAAGCACTGGTCAAGTCATGTAAATTAATTAAATATGTTTATTAAAACACTCTACAACACTGTTGTACTTCTCACTACAAAAAACTTTAGCGAAAACTTGTGCACTAGCTTCGGCATGCCATTCCAGGGGAGACGTCAAAATCTTCTTAAGACGTAACACACAAATTTCGAAGCAGCATTGACCCAGTGACCTGAAAACAAAAAGACAAAATTCTTTTAACAAAGCACCGGTGCTTTAAATCAACAAAAAGTCTCAATAATTTAAATAAAAAAAAATAACTTATCTGACTCCAAACAGCAATGATCGACCAAGGGACAGCACAAGTTTTCCGTCACCACAGTGTACAAGTCCCAAAAGAAATCACTCCTCGGTGTAGCTGACCATCCATAGTTGCTCCTGAGTACGAGTTTCGATCCCATAGCAACAATTTTAAAATACTTTAGCAGCGACAAAGTTAATCACGCGAGAGGTTAAACACTGACGGTATAGCAGACGTAACGTCGGTAACCCCAGAACTACAGAGCGACTTACCGACGCCACAGACTGAGCACGCGCGCACACTTTTAGAATTAGGGCGATAGTGACAAATACTAGTACCACTACCGCGGCCATCTTCAGTGAGCATTTACACATTAATTTTTAAATTTATAAATTATTCAGTTGATGTTAACTATTCTTTGTAATTTAGGTATTACATACTTTTTAAAAGTAGTGAAATCTCCCCCCCCCCCAAAAAAAAAACCTTTTCAAGGTAAAAGGCTGGCAAGTATAAGGTTGTTTCTTCATGTAAAACTTGAAGATTAATTTTGCAACTCTTGATATCTCAAAGTCACAAAAATTCTAAGTGTTTTCTCTATCCATACAGTTATTTCATTATATTAATCAAAGTTAATATTTAAACTCTCGATATCCCTTATTTGGTGAAAATTCAGAGTGCTTATTCTAAAAGTCTATTTTCATTATGTAAATTAAAGTTAATCTTTCAATAATAATGTACATAATATTCTAGCAGGTTTATTGTGTACGTTTATTACTTTTCCCTTAGTAAAGGTTGATAAGAAATGTGATTATAATGCAATGATTAAAAAGGAATTTCAAATTAGTTCAACAAATAATTATGTTAATATATGTGTCTTCTTTTACCTCGTAAATGAGTGAATCACAGACACTGAAAGAACATGATGCTTATACATGAAGCTGAATAACTTGAAATTTTCATCTATCTATATCAATATGAATGCGTAAACATCTTTGCTTGAAGGATCTGTTGGACAGACTACCATTTCTTTAGTGTTTCTTCTCTATACCTTCGATTTTACATAAATTTCAATTTTAATATATGTATTCTTTGGATTATAAATATATGTATTCATCATTATAAACACTCGACCAAATTGTGACATGTGAAAAGGTGGATAGCCTGTGAAAAGATATTGTCGGTAGAATTGTGGGAATAACTGCGATTGCCGCCACGTCCTGCGCATTCCAGCTGACGTTTAATGACTGATCACTCTTACGCCGTATTTAGTGTGGGAGGTTAGGTCACCGTACTTCCGGTAAATAGAGCGTTTCGTGACCGGTCACAAACATGCGCAAAGCATAGCACTAATTCGATATTATTCAAAGTTCAATAGTATCCGAGTGTACATATAGGAATGATGTTCTTACATGACATTATCACATGAAAAATGTGCCCATAATATATTACAGGATTGTTTCTCATTATGAAAACTTTTTCGATTATTTATGGAAGCAACGAGACGATGTACAATCTTCTCTACTTAGTAATCCAGTAAATTACTATCCTTATTTCATGAAAAATCTATGTCCAAGACGATCATTTGCAATTAAATACAAGATTTAATTCATACAAAAAATCGATCCCACATTTAAAAAAACAGTAACAAATTCTAGCATGTAGAACGCAATTTTTTTTTGGAAAAACTTGCGTCCCATCCTATCATAGATAATCGATGAACTACTAAATGTCAGTGTAATCAACAATCTCATAAAATTTTTAATATACTTATAATATATGTTTATATAAAATATTTATGTATAATATAATATTATGTTAAACTGTGAGAACGATAGCCTCAAATAAAAATTGCAGTTCTATTTTTTTTATTAAGTATGGATGTAAAACTAAAATATAAACATAAATGTTAATTTAATATTTTTTAGCTTGATTGATTTCCGAACTTTAATCATAGAAATAAAATTATTTTATAACATTTTTGTAATACATAATAATAATTATTTTTATTGAACATCTCGTAACCATTCGATAATAATAACATACTTTTGTGAAACATGCATACAAATACAAATAACCAAAAATTGTGTTTACAATGGTTACAAGAATAAGTTTGAATCCTTCAAAAATTGGTTAAGAATAGTAGCAAATACATGTAGAATGAAAAATCCGATACGAGATTTTCTAACAGTGTTTTGTTAACAACAAATTACTTTGGATAACCATGCACAATTTTAAGATAGTACCCATCGGTATCTATTATAGGACGGGACGCAAGTTTTTCCAAAAAAAAATTGCGTTCTACATGCTAGAATTTGTTACTGTTTTTTTAAATGTGGGATCGATTTTTTGTATGAATTAAATCTTGTATTTAATTGCAAATGATCGTCTTGGACATAGATTTTTCATGAAATAAGGATAGTAATTTACTGGATTACTAAGTAGAGAAGATTGTACATCGTCTCGTTGCTTCCATAAATAATCGAAAAAGTTTTCATAATGAGAAACAATCCTGTAATATATTATGGGCACATTTTTCATGTGATAATGTCATGTAAGAACATCATTCCTATATGTACACTCGGATACTATTGAACTTTGAATAATATCGAATTAGTGCTATGCTTTGCGCATGTTTGTGACCGGTCACGAAACGCTCTATTTACCGGAAGTACGGTGACCTAACCTCCCACACTAAATACGGCGTAAGAGTGATCAGTCATTAAACGTCAGCTGGAATGCGCAGGACGTGGCGGCAATCGCAGTTATTCCCACAATTCTACCGACAATATCTTTTCACAGGCTATCCACCTTTTCACATGTCACAATTTGGTCGAGTGTTTATAATGATGAATACATATATTTATAATCCTTCTCCGATTTAAACAATTATTTATTCATATCAACTCAATTGCTTCTTATAACAAAAACTTGCCAATTTCTTTATTGATATCATAACTTTCTATTGCTATATTAAAATTGAAATTTATGTAAAATCGAAGGTATAGAGAAGAAACACTAAAGAAATGGTAGTCTGTCCAACAGATCCTTCAAGCAAAGATGTTTACGCATTCATATTGATATAGATAGATGAAAATTTCAAGTTATTCAGCTTCATGTATAAGCATCATGTTCTTTCAGTGTCTGTGATTCACTCATTTACGAGGTAAAAGAAGACACATATATTAACATAATTATTTGTTGAACTAATTAGAAATACCTTTTTAATCATTGTAAAGTAATAAACGTACACAATAAACCTGCTAGAATATTATTTACATTATTATTGAAAGTTTGACTTTAATTTACATAATGAAAATAGACTTTCAGAATAAGCACTCTGAATTTTCACCACATAAGGGATATCGAGAGTTTAAAAATTAACTTTGATTAATATAATGAAATAACTGTATAGATAGAGAAAACACTTAGAATTTTTGTGACTTTGAGATATCAAGAGTTGCAAAATTTAAATAAATTCGCAAGTTTGCTGTTATAAAAAGTAATCGTTTTGAAATAAATATATAACCGTTTAAATTGAGGAAGGATTATAAATATGTATGTATTCATATAAACACTCGACCAAAGCATGTGAAACGTAGATAGCCAGAACGGCAAATGGGGCGTTGCGTGCCTGGTTCCAAACATTCGCATAACATGGAGCCATTTCGGAATTATTCCAAGTTTCAATTGTTACCGATTGTACATGTGATAAAATCGTATTATGTTCTGATATGATATATTATCACACGATAATCGTGTGATATATTATGATAATCGCGTGATAATATATCACACGATTTGTCCAAATTTATCATGTAATATAACGGAATTGTCTCACATCATGAAAAATCATATTTTTTAAACTAATTAATGTCTATTATTTCCTTTTCCTGTTGTTACTTATGGAAGCAACAAGCGAATGTACAATCTACTCTAGTTAGTAATTCGAAAAATAAGTTACTATTTCCTTATTTCATTAAATCTATAGCATATATGTCAAGGACGATCATCTACAATGAAATATGAGATTTAAATATTCTGTTCATATAAAAAATCGATCCCATATTTTTTTTAATAACACAGGAACAAATTCTAGTATGTAGAACGCAATTTTTTTATGGAAAAACTTGCCATCCCGTCCTATCATAGATAATCGATGAATTACAAAATATGAGTGTATTCAACTAGATGACAAAATATTTAAGTATAATTAACTTATCTTCCTATTATCCTATAATCGCTAGTACACAAAATATTTATGTTAAACTGTGAAAACAATGGCCTCAAATGATAGCAGGAATTCTATTTTTTAGTTAAGTATACATTTAAATTTAAAAATAATCTATAAGCAGCATAAATATTAATTTATTATTTTTAGCTTCACTAATTGAAATTGACTTTATACCATTTTTTAATACACTATAATAGTTTAAATTAATTTTTATCAACTTCCTGTTATCTTTTGAAAATAGTAACTTAATTTTGTGATAAAATACATACAAATAATGAAATTTTGACGTTAGAATTATTATTCGATTATTAAATTATATTATAATTAATTTTATTATTCGATTATTAAATTATATTATAATTATATTATGATTAAATTATATTTCGATTCTTCAAATATTGATGAAAAATTGTAGGAAACACATTCTAAATGAAGTATCAGTTATTTGAGAGAGATATAATTTGATGACCACATCCATCATTGTCTATGATAGGACGGGACGGCAAGTTTTTCCATAAAAAAATTGCGTTCTACATGCTAGAATTTGTTCCTGTTTTATTAAAAGAAATCTGGGATCGATTTTTTATATGAACAGAATATTTAAATCTCATATTTCATTGTAGATGATCGTCCTTGACATATATGCTATAGATTTAATGAAATAAGGAAATAGTTACTTATTTTCCGAATTACTAACTAGAGTAGATTGTACATTCGCTTGTTGCTTCCATAAATAACAACAGGAAAAGGAAATAATAGACATTAATTAGTTTAAAAATTATGATTTTTCATGATGCGTGACAATTCTGTTATAGTACATGATAAATATGGACAAACACATGATATTACGACACGTTATGAGCACATTTATCGTGTGATAATATATCATATAAGAACATCATACGATTTTGTCACATGTGCAATCGGTAACAATTGAAACTTTGAATAATCCCGAAATGGTGAAACTTGCCAATTTATTTATTGATATCATAACTTTCTTTTCTTAAAATTAAAATGGGAATTTTTATAAAATCGAAGGTATAGATAAAATCGAACGAGACGTTAATGCGAAGATGGTATTACACGTTCATATTTTCATCCATGAGAGTTTCGGATTATTTTAGCTTAAGGTATAAGCATCATGATTTGAGTGCTGGTAATTAGCTCATTTACGAGGTTCGAAGACATGCGTCCCAATATAATTATTTGTCTTCAAACTTGATCTATAAGCTTCATATAATCTTCCAGTGTTTGTCTGTCAATCACTTATTCACAAGGGGAAAGAAGATATATTATTTGTTGATCTGATGACTTTATTATCAAACCTCTTAACAGCATGCCGTGAAGCTGTTAGTATTTTGTCTAAATAAGTGTTATGAAGATCTTCAATTTACTTAATTGAATAACTGTATAGGATAACTCATATATACTTTCGTCCACATTAGAGTTGTCGAAGTTTGAAAATTAAAGTTTAATTTTAGAGTAAACTCTTAGAATTTTTTTTTTCAGTATGATTGTTAATGAGAGTTTGGTTTTGTTTGCATAAGTGTTATCAAAAGTTAATATTTTTGTTAAATTAAATTATCAAGAGTTGTAAAATTAATTTTTAATTTTTACAGGATGTATAAATATACGTAACATTCACTTCGAACTTTTTTGCCAATTCTGCTCTGCTCAGTTTGTGACAATACTCATAAGGAAGGTTTTCCAATTTGGTACATCAGGATTAATGGTACAGTCCCTTCAGAAGTCTGCGGCGAGTACACAGAAAGCATGAAAAAACTAAATTTGAATAAAAGGAATTTAAAGTTTATAATGTAAATCGTACAAATGAACTCAGCTATACTTACAGAAACTATCAGGTATACCTTGATTTACTTTTGGTACTCAAATATAGAAACAATAAAGTATGTTTGGTGGTACGCGCATATCATACTGTGCGATAATAGTATTTAGAAGCTGAAAATAAAATAAAAGTTATCGTTAACTATTCACAATCAAGTTATGTTTATGAATTACAGTTACATACAATACTTACAATTATTAAATACGCTTCAAGTTGTTGAAAAGCATGCAAAACAATAATCCAGATAGATAATATAAACTTCCACCTGGCTGGCATGTACCCGTATACCTAAAAGCAAAAAATAAACCAACAAAGAAAAAGCTCATTATGGACACAATTATTACTAATTAATATCCAATACTTATCTGAATAATTTTTGTACTCTGCAGAAGCTGAGGTTATAAGCATTGTTACAGCAGCTAGCAGACTAACTGCACTGATCTAGTGTCTTGGATGAAAAACAGCTGTTTGGCTGCTTTCTGCTGCTTTACAGAAAATTCTACTCTACCGATCAAACAGTAATCTTCATTCTCGACCGGACGCTGTGAGACACAACTTGTTCGAGTGGAAAATTCAAATTAGTTGAATGCCTTTTCTTTAACAAATTGAGTTTAGTAACATAAAATCACACATAGAAAAATTAATTTTACGGATTTTATTATATTTTACGGAAATAAATTAATAAATCTTGAGAAAAAAACGGTATGTAAAACGGTTTTGAAGTCGTATTTTCAATAAGATTTCTCATGAAATTACTCTTTAAAAAGTGTGGTAGAACAATCCTTTCCACAAGTTGGCCTAATTAAAATATTTAAAAATCACGATTTTTAAAAAATTTACTTGAAACAGTTTAACAATGAATCTATCGCTCGATGATGGAATAGTGTAGAATAAAAATTGATGCGTCTCTTCAAGCCAAGTTGTTTATTTTAAAAGAAGGCCAAACGTTTCGGGATAATTTTATCCCCTCTTCAGTGGCTAATTAGAAAAACAACTTCCGTGTTTTTACATTATTAGTTGACGTCTTGCCTCGACCGGTACCGCATTACCACCTTGACACCGGGGAATCGTTCTGTAAAAAAATTCTCGAGTCCTAGGCCCGCCATATGCGATTAATCCTTTTCTGGTCCGTTTCCTAATAATGTAATAACACGGAAGTTGTTTTTCTAATTAGCCACTGAAGAGGGGATAAAATTATCCCGAAACGTTTGGCCTTTTTTTAAAATAAACAATTGGCTCGAAGAGACGCATCAATTTTTATTCTACATTACTTGAAACAGATTTATTAGTTTTTTGTCTATATCTTCGAAGCAAATGTTTTTAGCAAAAAAACGGCTGTGAGAACCACATCTACGGACTGTTAACTGTGAAGAAAGTGAATAAAAAAAAATTGATATTTTCATAATTCTAACCCTGTCATAACCCCTTATTGGGAGAGAAACTATCGAGCTGACCAGGCATGTTTTTCATAGCTAAAATTATCTTCTAATTTCTCATAGAGGCCCGAGTGGCATTTTCCCAGTTTCGATTGTATCGTAGTTTTAATGAGTTGCAAGTAAATCGATGTATTCCACAAAACATCCGGTTTACTCTATTGTGTTTCGGTTTAGTCTATTTCTCACGAGCTACCTGATTGTGTTTGACTGTCTTCCAAGTATTTTCCTGCTGTCGTCCTATTGGTTTGAATCTCGAGGAAATTACATCGTTTGATTGTATACAAAGAACTCTACACACAGATAAAGGCAAAATTCAGATATTGCAGCGTTTACAAATCGAACCACCAGCATCCACAGAGCCGTTGAGGTAAACATTTACATTAAATTAAAACACATTGCATTAATATTGTTTGGCATACCCGCTCATTACTGTCCGCGTCATAGTACTAAATTTGCTTCGCCTTTTCCCGATTGCGCTTGTCAAAAGCGCGGCTACTCACGCAAGTGAATTTGCGTACAGCGCGCTCCCCCGTTTCTTGCGTTGCGTCAAAGTTTAGTGTGCGAAACTTAACATAGTGACAAATATAATATTTTCATATTAGAAATTGGCACAACTTTCCTTTAGAATTTCGCATAGCCGACTGGGAATGAACATTTACTACTAATGTCGTAGAAAGAACTGATTCACCTGGGAGAACAAAAATAGTATTTACGAAAGGAACAATTCACGACCATCAATATTATAATAATTTATATAAAGAGTAATGCAATAATGTAATCCCGTGCAAGCACGTAACGATTCTTATACTGTATATTATAGATTACTCTAAGAGAGGGCTAAGCACCATTTAGCGCCGACTTTAAAGTGGGAACCGAATGTCTGCATATCTGCAGTGTCTACTTTCGTCATTTAATTTATCGAAATTTTCAATCACAACAATAGAAATCATTAAAATCAAGTGAGATTAATTTGAAAAAGTAATGTACATAATTATTTGCGACTCTACTCACCTAAATGTAGCAGAATAACATTCATGATTAAATCTTGCAGCCGTAGGATATATACCAATCCCTATGAATTTTTGACAGTTACTGATATGTAAATCTAAATTCTCTTTAGAAAATGTATCATAAATTTCGTAAGCATTGAACTGCAATAATTGTAGATTTCTAAGTAAAAGAGTGCTAACAACTACTTCATTATGCTCTTGAGTATTCATTCTGTCTATAAAATACAATTTTCTTAGAAAATAAATGAGAGTTATGTCATAATTATAATAATAATTAGAATTATAACGATATAATTAATAATCAAGAGGCCTAGCCATCAGACATTATTTAATGTATATGGGAAATTCCGCTAGAATATTCAGATAATTTGTTAGTGTCATCGACATATATGGGGGGTCGGGTCCTAGAAGCCGGCTCCGAGCCAGACCTTCCAAGCGAGATAGCTTCAGAGCTGTTTCGTAGGTTGCGTGCACGAAGTGAACGAGAGGTTCATCTCAGAGCCGCATGTTCCTCTCCCCCGGCCGAGAAGATTGATAACGGAGAAGACCCAGAGAAAGGGGTTTACGAACTTCCCTTGTGATCTACTGGACGCGGAAAGCACTGACTCGAAGAGAGGCCACTTGACGAAAACGGTAGGTCAACTGTGTCTCCGGGCGAGCCAATGCGTTAGAATAAGTTTATAACGAAGGCCGACGACGTTCGGGACGCGATATATATCAGATAAAATTAGATAATAGAATAAGGGAATATGCAACTATCCTCGACGTGGGTCTTCTCAAATGAGTTTTCCCTGCATCACAGGCTATGGTCAGGGCAAATGCGAGGATAAGTATATAATCTTATGAAAAAAAAGTATATCTCGCTAAAATAATATTAACTATCAACATTGTATTGCTCAAGCGTGAGCAAAATCGAGAGCGTAGATCATGTATGGCTGTGGTGCCATATACGTAGAGTTGGTCTGAGTAGATCCGAAGCATAGGTAGCCTATGGTTTATGGTCGTGGTACTGCTTGTACGGCGCTGCGGCAGAAAACGTAAAGCGGACCCGAAATTCTCGATCATTAGGCCGAAGCCTAATCACTAGCGAGGTGCGGACGGTCGATGTGTTTTCCTGGCGCTAGGCAGGTATGGATGGACGAACGAATGAGATTGAGTGAGGGAGAAAAGAGGGTGGATCTTCGCCAATTTGGGACGTTGTCTGACTTGATGTGTAAGGTGTGAATGGGAGAATTAGTTCTGTTCCGTCTGGATTCGAAGCCGAGAACTCGAATTTACTGTACGCATATGCGTATATAGTTAAATATACGCACTTTATAAACAGAAGTTACACATAAGATTGAGTTCCATAACAGTTAGAAAATGTAAAAAAATGTCGTACTACACCCCTGTGACAGCGTTTTCCTTCTTCAATAGGATCTCTGGATTATTAGCCCGATACTCTACCGATTGAGTCATCGTTGCTCTCATCAAGGGGCACGGTAGCGCCTCGATGGCAATTATAAGATACGTTCAGTACGTACGCCGCCGTCGGGCGCTAGCCAGACCCTATATATGTCTCATAGGCCCTGTTCGATATTTGACTTTCTGTTATCTACGCATTAAGAGCTTTGTTTCTCATTTATGAGTACTCAAATGAAAGCTGAGGATAAAACCAACAAAATCACATCAGGGTCATATATTGTGAAATAGTTTCTGTCAAAAGATATTGTGAAGTGAAAGTTCGGGTTCATGAATTATATTTTGCATGTATACAGTTCATGTGTGCAGAAGAGCAGACGATGGTGTATTTACATTTTTTGATTTTTCAATACTGTAACGTCGCCAAAAATTTTCAACATTTCTTTTCTTCCCTCCTCTTTTTTTCCGAGTCACACACATATATATATATACAGCATAGCCGACAGATTTCCTTTTCTCTCACATTATATTCGCCGAAAAATTACCTATAATTTCGTACTCCGTTTAGAAATAAACAATATTATAATGTCGTACAAAGAAACTGTTTATTTTAATAAATAATTGTTAGTTCTTTTTCCGGAAGAATATTATTAGTATATAGAAGAAAAACCGCAACTAATCATACCGGAAAGAAAATAAGATAATTGTCAACGAAGATTCATCGGAATCGAACATTTCCAATAATCTATATTCAGTCGTGATATGGGAAGTTATTATCTCTCCCAAATGGCTTGCACCATGATGCTCTTCCTTTCCGGTCCTTACTGCTATCAAATGCCTAGGCTAAGTATTGATAAAGATAAGCGGCTCTCTCCTCATTGGAAAAACTCATAGGAAATCACGTCCAAAATAATTTAATTGGAAGATCTCCTTCTGAAAAAGTCTTTCCGGAGGAAAGAGTGGCTCCTCTTAATAAACCCAAAACAGATGCCCCGCGTGCACTCGTATCCTGATCTCTGCTCCAGTGCAGTCATAGTTTTTGTTAGTCGCTTCCTGGCCTCTGTTCTAGAGCAAATCGCGAACTTGTATTCTTCTTCTTCAAAATATACCTCTTTTATTTTAAAAAAACAAAATTTTTTTGTGTTTAAAACATTTAAAAAAAAAACACTCTTCTCATGAACTCATTTCCACTCGGTGCGAATATTTTGGCGAAAGTGAATCAACCGTTCATCTTCCTTGTATTGGAGTCTCCACAGCCACAACCCTCTAAAGAGAGAGAGTGAGAGAGCGAGAGAGAGAGAGAGAGAGAGAGAGAGAGAGAAGGAGAGATAGTCCACCAGATTCAAGGATCAACATAAAAGTAAGTCAATAAATAAATTTATCCAACATCCACTATTTCAAAGAGCAACTTGCTCTCGCGCTCTTTCCTTACGGTCGCGGTAGAAGCCAGTGCCGGTGGCTTATTAAAGGAGACACGCGCGCATATTAAGATTTTTGAAAAAGTATAGCAGACTTTGCTATTGGAGATTCAGGTTTCGAACCGCTTTCGCCCAATAGCAAATCTACTCAAAATAGAGCCATCCGTGTCGTCGGGAATAATAATAATTCCAACTATAGAGGTTCTTCAGGCAACTGCCACTTGATTCTCTTAGTTTGAATTCAAAATACCAAGACAGTTTCCCGTTTCAGCTAACTAGTAGCGCTCCTCTAAAAAAGAATAAAAATCGAATTTTTCCTCGAAATTAAGAATTGTAAATTTTTATTAAACTTCACCTGCCCCGAGCTATTATTTCTACGGAAATAGACCCAAAAGTGGTGACTGCACACGAGCTCTCAGGCGCTCTTTTGCAATTTAATAAACCGTCGGACATTCGAGAAATCGGGTTTTCGACGTAACAAATTTGGTGGCCCATGGGGGGAATACACAAATGAAGTCTTAATTATTTCAGTGATTTTCGGCAGAGTAAAAATATTATTTAAACTCTAAATTCTAAATTATAATTAAAAAAAAAAGTTATATATATATATATTCAGTCTATACTTATGTGCTATTCAGTCTACTTCTACACTAAATTCAAATTTCTAACAACTCTGGCTTTGCCGAGTTGATGTCTATCTTATTGCCAAAATATATTTCGGCTTTTTCGAAGTATATACCTATGTCTGTCCTAACTAATTTTTCTGTCGACTCTGGCTTTGTCGAGTTGATAATCTATGACTTACTTCAAATATACCTTGGCTTTGTCAGGTATACATCTATTCTAATTTTCATCTACTCTTCGTTGCCCGAGTGTTGTTTGATTAAATTGGTTAAAAAAAGGGCTCAATTAACAAAACTTTTAATTCGCTCTGGGTTCGCCGAGCAATTTTCACATTTTCATTTAAAACGAATATTTTAAAGAAATCCAAAGTAACACTTGAAATCAGTTAACAAAAATTCTAATTCGCTCTGGCATCGCCGAGCAAATTTATTTAAACATATATGTACTCTGGCTTGGCCGATTATATCAAAATCTATAATAATTTCAGGAACCAATATGCAATCATAAAAATTATATTTTTTCCACTCTGCCTTGCCGAAACATTTTATTTTACATAAATATATATCGCGGCTCGGCCGAGTATATTTTAAAAAAAATTTTCATATATTTGCAAAAAAAAACTAAAAGTAGATAATCTATTCTTAGCTCTGGATCTGCCGAGCTGATTCTACTAAACAAATATACTCGTAATTGGTCGAGTAAATCTATAAACTATAATAATTTTTGAATATACTAAAAATTACAAAATTTACATATATACCTTGTTCTGGCTTTTGTCGAGCTATATTATTAAAATATATGGGTGATTCTCTGACAAATCGAGCGCGCCATGTTTTGACTTTCGCCAAAAACATTCTTTACTAGTCTATGAGTGCCTCTGAATTTTTTCAGATTTTTTCCATCACTTCCATTTAAGTTACAGAGGCTCAAAGTGGGCAAAGTAAGCAATTTTTGCATTTTTGACTATTTCCGTTAATTTGTAGCTCCTCAGGGAAACATTTTTAACGATAAACACATAGAACATTTTTTTTAGCAAATTTGCTCTAGTTTAAGGGAAAAGAATTAGCAATGTCATATATATATGTTTGCTTCTACGTATAAACCTTATAAGCCTTAAAATCAAGTTTTCAGCTTGATCGATCATCAATATCGAAACCACAAAAATTTGAAAACATAGTTGAACTCACTATAAAAGAAGTTGTGAAAGTCCCAGAATGTAAGGGGCCTTGGTTTCTCTGTGAGAAATAAATATAACAGCTTATTTATTAAAAAACACAAGTTTATTCAAAAGGACTTGTTTCACGCATCAAAAAATTTAGGTACAACAGTGAAAACTAGTTTAATCCATCGAAATTTTGTTGTACTATATTATAATCAGTTTTAACATTTATATCTATACTATATCTATATTATAATCAGTTTTAACATTTATAACAATGAAAATAAACTAAACAAGATTTTATACTCAACTATACAAGTGTCATATACTCAATATATAATAGTTTCAAAGATATTTGACTTACATAAAAGTCAATAAACAGTTAATTATAATCAATACATCCATACTCATGATTGATTTGTATTTAGTTTTATTTAAAAACAAATTTTAAAAAGCAGAGCTTTTTTAAGAGAGAGCAAATTAAGCTCTAGCAGAAGGGACTATCTCTCTATCTCTCTCTAATAAATCCATAAATGTAGTAAATTTAAACTTTAGACCAAATTAAAAAAATTTTAGGAAAGATTGACGGTAAAATAAGTAGATGAGAATATTCTATGGGATCTAGCGAACAAAACGGAGTAGGTGAGAAAAGCCCAAAAACATTCATTAGATGTGAAAATAGTGTTGTAAAAGATAAACATAGAGCAATGGGAAAAAGTTTGTGTCTTCCGGTAAGGAAATCTTTTTTATGAAAACGCCTAGAGAACTGAGACTTGACATCTGAGTTAAAGAACTTAACGACGAATACGCACATATTAATATGTTATACATTATTTTGTTTATATTGAAAGTTTATAACGTTACAAGCGAAAAAATGTAGCTCGCTGCAGTTCCAGCTGCTATCGACTCTTCGCGCATGCGCGTAGCCCACTGAGCTTGTAACGTTACAAACTCTTAATATAAACATTTTTTCGCTTGTAACGTTACAAACTCTTAATATAAACAAAATAATGTATAACATATTCATATGTGCGCATTCGTCGTTAAATTCTTTAACTCAGACGTCAAGTCTCAGTTCTCTAGGCGTTTTCATAAAAAAGATTACCTTATCGGAAGACACAAACTTTTTTCCTTTGCTGTATGATTATCTATTATAACATATTTTTCACATCTAATGAATGTTTTTGGGCTTTTCTCACCTACTCTGTTTTGTTCGCTAGATCCTATAGAATATTCCCATCTACTTTTTTACCGTCAGTCTTTCCTAAAAATTTTTTAATTTGGTCTAAAGTCTAAATTTACTACATTTATGCATTTATTAGAGAGAGATGGAGAGATAGTCCCTTGTGCTAGAGCTTAATTTGCTTTCTCTTAATAAATGCTTTTTAAAATTTGTTTTTAAAAGCTGTGGTTGCCATCATTCCAACATATTGAACAAATATCTTTGAAGCGTTGATACGTCATATCAGTGTTAACATGATCATTATAAACATGTTTCAAATTCATATCATCTTGTCGAAAAATTACCAACAAGTTTACATTGTCACGCACTAAATGTTTTGGAACTTGTGCATAAGACTGACACAAGTAAAAGCAATCAACATTTTTATGTCTACCCATACAATAGAAGGCTTTGACATTATCTTGTTTTTCACAGGCAATATCATCAAATACGAAAATTGAGTTTGGTCGCGCTTCATCGGGTGAAACGACAAGATCATGTTCACCGAAGGCAAAGTATTCAATGTCATCGAGAGGCTCGAAAAGTTTGTCCAAAAATTTATATTTTGGTTGATTTAGAGATTTTGAGTATACGTAAATGTTTTCAAATTTTAAACCATTAGGATGAATGATGAAAGATAGGAGAGCATTCGTTTTTCCACAATTCGATGGTCCACAAAATACTGCTCTTATACTGTTTGGCAACAATTTTCCATGACGATGCTGTATTTTTTGCTGCTGTTGCTGCGTCAAAAGATCGAAATTTATCACTGGTAGTTTTGCTGACTGCTTCTTTAGATCCATTCTACCTCTCGAGTATGACTATCTCAAAATATTATAAATATGAGCATTTGTAGTTTTTCAGTTAGTCTCGCGTGAGCTTTTCTCGAGAAAGCATCATGCAAAGAAAAAGAAAACAAGGTTCAGGTTTTGTGAATACACTAATAAATAAATTACCTATTGAACTTCATCTGCCCGGCTATAAGTACTGTGGTCCAGGCACCAAACTAGCAAAACGTTTAGCTCCTGATGATTCTGGAATCAATCCTGTAGACGTCGCTTGTAAGGAACACGATATTGCTTACTCAAAGAATCGAGACAACATTCAAGAGAGAAACGCTGCTGAGCAGATTTTAGCAGAGAAAGCGTGGAACAGAGTGAAATCTAAAGACGCTAGTTTGAAAGAAAAAGCAGCAGCTGCTGCTGTAGCCGGTGCTATAAAGTTAAAGTCAAAGTTTGGTATGGGTATTGGAGTCTGTAAAAGAATTTCAAAGCGAAAAAAGCGTGGAAAGAAAATTACACTAAAAAAATTAGTCAAGACACTATCATAATCTGCCATTGGTGGCAATGATTCTCGCTCAATGATTAAATCAGCATTGAAAACAGCTCGATAGCAAGTGAAAAAAGTTGGTGGAAAAAGTAAAGTTTCCGTTCCACGCATACTATCCATACCTAGCAAAGTAGGTGGTTTTCTTCCAGCACTCATTCCGCTTTTTGCTAGTCTTAGTGCAGTAGGATCACTTGCAGGAGGAGCAGCTGGAATAGCTCAAGCAATAAACAGAGCAAACGCTGCTAAGAAACAAATGGAAGAACAAAAAAGACATAATGGGAAAGTTGAGAAATTGATGCTTGGTAAAGGACTGTTCTTGAATCCTTATCATAAAGGATTCGGAATCTCTTTGAAGAGTAAACAAAGAAGAGGTGGAAGAAAAAAAAATCTTCGTTAAAATAAGACTACCAATATGTGCGCTAACTGACTACGATCTGCTCAAGTACGACAAATTAATGAAAATAGCACATTTTCGAGGAGTTTTTATGCGAAATGCCTTACCTTCAAATGGCTCTCGAGTCAACGAATCGGCAATAATCAATCTAGATAATGCAAGTGGATCCGGCACCTATTGGGTAGCTTATCGAAAAATTAGTAACGATGTTGTGTGTTTTGATAGTTTCGGAGACTTGCAACCGCCTCTCGATCTCATGAACTATTGGAATGTTCCTCAAGTAAAGTACAATTATCAAAGATTTCAAGCATTTTCAACTTACGCCTGTGGTCATCTCTGTCTCAAATTTCTTTGCAATCGGCTTAATCGCAAGGATAATTTCATACTGTATAAAAACAAACCGATTCGATAATTCAAATTAATAGTCTACTCACGATGGTTGCTGAGTCGATGACGCTCAGCCTTTCAGGCACTTCATCAATCCTTGAAACACACTATTTTCCTCCCATAGAACTGGATAGTGATAAACAGTATAATATTGGACTTGTTGAACTACTCACTTTTAATTCTATACCAAATATTGATGTAAACTGTAACAAGTTTTATGTTGGTCAAGAAGTCGTTGAAATTCCTAGTGGCAGTTATGAGATTGAAGATATTGAGCGAACATTACAAGGACTCCTCGATGCTCGAGGTATAACAATTACTATCAAGCCTAACAGTAATACATTGCGCTGTTCAATCGAGTGTAGTCATGAAATAGATTTTAGACCGCAAAACTCTATTGCTCGTCTCCTAGGCTTCACTCCAAGAATTTTGAAACCCTATATAAGTCATGATTCAGACTTACCTGTAACCATTCTCAAAGTAAACGCTTTGCGAGTCGAATGTAACATTACAACAGGAGCATACATAAATCAGCAAAAAGTTCATACAATACATGAATTTTTTCCTGCCGTACCATCTGGCTACAAGATAATCGAAGTTCCTAAACAAATAATATACTTACCAATATCTGTGAAAGTGATTGATCACTTACTATTACGTATCATAGATCAAGATGGTGATTTAATTAATATCCGAGGAAAAGTTATTACAGTTCGATTGCATCTAAAGAGTGTTTAAAATGGGTATCGTTTACAATGTAAAGAAAAGCTATATTAACGACTCAGCATGTCGTCAGCCAATCAGTCGCAAACGAGTGATCAAACGATTAACACGTTAAAATCTGTAGTTTCTACAAAATCTTGGTCTCAAAGTGCTGCGTGGTGGTGGAAGAAGAGGAGAAAAAATAAAATTGAAAAAATAAGTTGTACATTTATCTGCTGCTGTTGTGTGAAAGATGGAGGAAATTCTTAATGTACAAGCTCCAGTCGTCTTTGACGAGTCTGTTTCGCATTATGAGGTTCACGCGCATCAACCATACACATCACACGCATTCAATAATAGCGATGAAATTGGAATAGCAATTGAACATCAAGATTTGTGTGTCTTAACATCTAAAAGTTCTCTACACATTTGTGGTAAGATTACTAAAGCAGATGGTCGTGCTCTAACAGCAACTCATTTTGTAAATAATGCCATCAGCCATCTTTTTGAGGAAATTCGATATGAGATGAACGCGATTGAGATCGATCGCTGTAAGAATGTTGCTATAACAACTTTGATGAAAAGTTACACTTCTTTCTCACCAAGTCAGCTAAAATATCTTGAAAATTCTGGTTGGACTGACGCTTCTGAGTTGGGAAAAATAACAGATGAGAATGGGAACTTTGATTTCAGTATTCCTCTGTCATTGATTTAAGGCTTCGCCGTAGATTATCACAAAATTGTAGTAAATGTAAAGCACCAACTCATTCTCACAAGATCGAGAAGTGATTTCAATGCTGTTGTGCAACAGTCTCATTTTACAAGATCGTATTGTCACATACAATCCTATAAGTGGTGATATAAAGAAACTTGTATGAAACTATATAAAGCTTGTTTGAAAAACTAATTAGTTAGTATTAAGGGGATCAAGAACGTTCAAAAAGCAGTGATTACGTATATTCAAAACCACTCCGAGGCTATTGTTACGATCGCTGTGAAAATTTGGGAAATAATTCATAAAGACGTAAAATTTACGGCATGACTGCAATATTAAAAAATTTTGAAAAAATATTAAAAAATAAGTTCCGCTTTCCTCCGCTAGGCGATAAAAAGCGCTGCATTCGTACCATGCATCCGAGAAAATGCATTATAAAAGTCATTTGACGAAAAGAACGCATAAAAACCAAGTTTACCCGTAAACTAATTTATATAAGGTATATAATAGTCACAAAAATATTAAGTTTTCGAGCGGAATGAAAGAATAAAACCGAATCTTCGTGTAGCAAACAAACTCTTCGGCTTTTACCTTTCGGAGGGGTAAAAAGAGGGTAAGAAAGAGGAAAAATGTTATTTCCTTGACAGGCAACAGAAGGCGCAGAATTTCATTAACCGGAAGATCGGTAATGCAGCTCGAACAGCACGCGCGACCGGCCCGAGCAAGAATTTTTTCAACATAGATTTTCATGCCAAATTTTTTCTACCCACACTTTCAGCATCGTGCATTTCACCGGGGATAAGTGTACATAGCCACTCGCTGCAAGCTGTACTACGCTCTTAGAAAAAGGTAGCGGCAACTTGGTACACGTGTTCACCACCTGGTACCGAACGCTTAGACCGCGCGGCAGTTTATACTACTTGACCTGTGGGTAGGCCGGGGTCGCAGGCCGTAGTGTCCCTTTTATGACGGTTGATTTAGATTGTTGAAATTAAATTCGAAATTGAATAAATAAGTTGGCTAACAAAAAAATTTAATAGATGTAAACGATTTATAAAACTAGAAAAGGCTAACCGAATTTGAACGACAAAAATCGACTGGTAATTACTTGATAAAGTGAGTGCTCAGAATTTCATGATTACACTAACAAAGTTTTGTTTTTCAATTTTTCAATATTATGAATTTTTGTATAAAATATTATTCGTTTTTAAAATTTACTAATAATAACAAAACTTGAATCATAAAAATCGGATGATTTCACATTAATTAATTTAGGTCAAGCGCCCTAGCTTTTTTGTGGACATAAATGTAGCCCGGCAACGGATACCGCGATTATATAGAGAAAGGGAAGCTTGTATACTTTTGGACACGAAATCTGTGCGGGAACGTTGTTTATTATTAATAATAAGATGCAAAAAAGCATTTTTTTTTAGTTTTTTGCTTTTAACTCGTAAAATAAGAGATTAACGTAAAAAAGTAAAGAGAGAAAAGTTGTAGCTGATTAAATTGCGAAAAAATTCATATATTGAGCGTCTCTATCTGATGAATGAACATGGAGGAAACCTCGGAAACCCGTGGAAAACACCGTAAAATCGACGTTTTTCTAAAAATTGAGAACTCAGCCATTTTTTAACTTTTGAGGCTAAAATTTGAAATGAAGGAAAGTCTTTATACCTACTTTCATGTCCTCAAAAACTGGAGTGATTTGAACAAGAAAATGTATTCTTTTAGATTTGCGAAAAAAGGGTTTTCAACAGATGAAAAACGAACTGAAAGTCGTAGCGCGCTTGTATATCTATATACACTTTCTCTGCCACCACTGCCGCGCGCTCGGCCGTTTTCGCACACGTTTCAGATCGTTTTTCATCGATTCAAAAGCTTTTTTTCGCAAATCCAAAATATACACTTCATTGTTCAAATCATAAAATTTTCAACGCTGTATTCCAAATTCTAATAATCTCAAGTAGTTACCATTCGATTTTTATCATTCAAATTCTGCTGAAATAAGCCTTTTCTGTAGAATTACATATCTGTTCATAAAGTATTTATTTTGCAAATTTTGAATTATTATGAATTGTTCACGTTCAGCCTCCGAGATCGCCCTTTACCCTCATAAAATTTTCGGAAACACTACCCATTTTTTCACCATAGTATTTGATGCCCAATTTTTTCTGCCCATACTCTCAGCATCGCACGTTTCGTCGGGGACATGCATAGGTGGTAGCCACTGCATAGTAAGCTGTGCTGTATTCTCAGAAGGCGGTGAACACATGTTGGCCTGCCACGCATTGCTACCGTTGGTGTGCGTTGAACAGCCCGGACTAGTAGGAGAATGCAAAAAAAACCTTCAGCTAAGGAAAGATAGAAGATGGCACCACTCGTTTATGCTAATTATTAAAATAAACTAATATTTTGAAACTTTTATCCATGCTTGAAGATAAACTTTGTTTTTTTATGTACAATTACGTTTACGAAATTCGTCTAACTTTAAAAGAACATTAGTTACAGAGGAAACTGTAATTTTAAGTCATCAACACATATCTTCGAGATTTTTGAAACGTTCTTGATCCCCTTAAGGCAGCAATCATGGGTCAAATTAACAGTAGCGAGTCTGCGAATAAACAGCAAACGAAAAAGAAAGATGATGGTAAATCCAGCTCAACTCAGTGGAAATATTACAAGGCTATAAAAGATTCTGATCTTATTTTTGAAGTAAAGAAACAAAAAAAAATGAATATTGGACCCTCCTTTACAAGACTAGATACGAACGCTAGCTATATATATGAGACAATTCAAATAAATGTCAGTTGATTGGGATTATTCATAGCTGAAACAACATAATGTAAAATGGTTAAAAAAGGTTCCTCGTGGAAGAATCAGAAAGGAGAGGAATATCAATTTCTCGTCGAGTCGGAAAATTTGAATGATAAAACTTCTCCTCCTCGCTCAGAAAATAATACAACTACTACTTACAACGATTCGAAAAAACAGCAGCAGCAACAACAACAACAACAACAACAACAATATGGTTTTGAAAATAATTTTGATCCTTACCAAAAATCATTGTCAAGTTCTGACTGCTACAATAATAAAGGATCCTAAATAACTAAACGACGTTGTAAATTTAAACACTCTACACAGTGTTACTCAAACTGTAAAATCTGATTTACAAACTGAAATATCTAAATTAGATGAAATAGTTGATTTACATAGAGATGAGATTGATGAAAAGTTGAGAACACTTACTACTAATATTGAGACAATTAACAAACTTTTACTTGAAATAAAAGAAAAAAGTAAACATGGATAAGTATTCTAGCAACACAAACTCTTTTCCCGAAAAGCATGGTTATGACAAGTTGGATAATAGTACATCTAAGGATCAGAAAAATAAAGATTCTGTTTGGAAAAAGTGTACTAGTATATACTCAACCAATAATCATTCTTGTCATAAATAAGGTTATAAAAAACTCTAATCAATCAATAAAATAGATGTAGATTTTTTGAAAAAATAAAAAAACTTTTTAAAATAAAAATAGCTTTTGTTTATGTTTCCTCCTCACTTCCTGATCCCACATCCTGATGTAACGTAGTGGCGAGAGCTGGCGCGGGTTCGCGCGAGGTGGCTGGGTGGGGAGGCTGGTGCTGGTGGCGTGCGCTAGCACTGGTGGAGCTGGCGTACTCGCGGGCTGGCGTACTCGCGACTTCGTGGGAAGTTTGAGGCCGTACCGACCGGGTGGGGAGGCTGGCGTACTCTACTAGATTGACCAAGTTTTTCTTTCTCTATAATTTTCATCAACTCTGGCTTTGCCGAGTTGATACTTTACAATTCTTCTAATAAATACTTTGGCCTGGTTTAAAGTATATACCTAATTTTCAGTCTAAATTTTGATCAACTCTGGCTTTGCCGAGTTGATACTTTACAATTCTTCTAATAAATACTTTGGCCTGGTTAAAGTATATACCTATTTTTCACTCTAAATTTTCATCAACTCTGGCTTTGCCGAGTTGATACTTTGCACAATTTTAGCACATACTCTGGCTTTGTCGTAGTATATGCATCAACTTATTGCATAAATCTATTAACCCTAGTCCGTCAAGTGCCAGATAATACTAAACTAAAGTAGTTACAAATTTGCGAAATTGCAAATCACTCAATTTTTCAAAGTCACAAAAATTTCACTTCTTTGTCTTGCTCTATTTCTGGTGTTTAGTGGCACCTTCAGAAAAGAATAGCAAGCCCACCAAAAATCAAAGGGCTAAGAGACAAAAGCGCATTTTAGAGGCACATAGGGAATGGGCGAGACAGGTTCTGCGTGAACTAAAAGAATCGCCACCACCTTGTCCTCCACCCTCGCCAAGCTATCCACCTCCAGTGGATTTAGATCATATACAGCTGCCGACTGAATCACCGAAGAAGTGGTGCAAAGGGTGCAGTGAGTACCGGAAATCTTGTATTGATTGTTTCAAGGTCAATACTAGATTTCTGAAGAAGAAGCCTTTTATAGAGCGTCTGCTTCTACAAATGGATGCCAGTCGATTGGGCCTAGTAGAAAGGAAAAGGAAGAAAGATTAGAAGGTACTTTTCGTTAGAGAAAAGCAAGATTATATAAAAAAAAACAAAACCAATATATAAATATATTACAAACATTTTTCTTTTTACTCTTTTCAGTGAAGCCCACTCTACCTGACAACGAGGCCCCTAAGCCAACTCGAGAGGAGAAACGAGAAGCTATCCGATGGAGGAAGGAAGTCCTGATCGGGGAGTTGGCCCGATTATTCCAAGTCGGAGAAGATAAGGTCCTGGAACACTTAAATAAAAACGGAGGGCTGCTACAAGCAAAACCACCCCTCACCAAACGACCTCTAGTATTCCTGGGGAATACCGGAATGATGAAACCTTACTCGGCTGCACTCGATGAAAGGCTATTCAAACGAGCCGAGGCGGAAAGATTAGCCAGGGAGGCTGGATTACCTCCACCTTCAGAGAACGAGGATCAAGAGATTGCTCCGCAGCAACCACCACTACCTGCAGCACCACCTCCAGAGCCTGTGGAGGTTATCAGAATCCAGGAGGAGGAAGTCGAGATCATTGAACTGGACCCACCAAGTCCTCCGCCGCCGAGAGAACGAGAGGTGCCACAATACCCGCTGAGTAATCCAGAACTGTGCCTAGCACCAATTAAGGAGGCATATTATCAACTTTTCCCCGAGGAAAAGGAAAAGCATTAGGCTGAGGCACGCCTTTTGAAGGAGAGGGTTAAAAATTACACTCCTTCAAATCAGGACATCAGCTTGCCAGTAAATTTAAAAATCATCCATCAGGACTATCTAAGGGAGTTGGATCTCCAAGACGTGGATGGATACTAAAAGAAGAACATGAAATAATTAAGGGGTCAAGACTGTGTTAAATGCTGAAAAAAACAAAATATATATTAGACCATGTGACTAATAATTTTATCAATTAAATGAAAAAATGATTTTTTTACCTTAAACTAGATGTATTATAGATGATTTTCATGGTCTCAAACCTGGGAATATGTTTATCTGATTACCTGAAACAATTCAATAATGTTTATTAAAAAAATTGAGAATTTTAAAGTTTTTTTTTACTTGCCGCAGCTTTCCACAGCATCCGGTGAATCGATTGAGACCCTGCAGGTTGCAAATTTTTCCTCTTTTGTGTCCTCACAAACTGTATAGAGCAGATTTCTGAAAAAGATTGATTAAAAATAATTAGATTGTTATATATTAATATAATTAGTAATTTAGTGAATGTTACATATGTAAACATACATAACATTCACTCGTAACTTATCTTTTCCAATTCTGCTCCATTCAGTTTGTGCGGAAACATCATAGCAACTTCTCTGCCAAATTTGAGCCAGATTGGTTGACCGGTTGCTGAGAAAAGCTGCGGCAACTGACTAAAAATCTGGAAAAGCTCGAACAGAGAAAAAGGCATTTAAAGTTTTAGTTAATATTTCATTAAGTAAAGTGTACTTACAAATTGTGCAGCGTATCCAGGCCTTCTCAAGTCCAAAAGTGGTAATCATTGTACTTATTTAGAGTACAATTGATGTTGATCTGCCACATATTTGCTCGCCTCCCTAGAAAATAAACATTTTAATAACTTAAAAATTGTCTAGTATATTTATGAGTAATTTATGATATTTTACTACTTAAAACAAATTTTAGTTTTAATAGTAGTTTTGATACTTACAAATTTGGCTGTCACTCTAAGCAGACTAGAATGTCCTGTGTTGAGGTTAAAAAGCCTTGTCCAGATGCTCTCATGGAAAGTGAATCAAACTGATCAGCTGATCAGCTGTAACTGAAACTTGGAGCAGACTATCAATTACAATATGCCTAAAGCATCTTGTGTTTTTCTGCTGCAAAGATGCATGCATCTTTACAGCAGAGGCAAAAATTAAAAAGATGCAACTTCCCTTTTTTTTGGGGGGGGGGGCGGGGGGGGGGGCTTACTAACTGTGTGGTAAGTGTGATGAAAAGTGAAAAGTGTAATAAGTGTTATTAGTGTTTTTGGGTTAGGTGTGCAATGGAGTGTACAGTTGAGTGCATGTGTTTTTTGTATGTATGATGTGTTTGAGTTAGTAAGCCCCAGGTCCATAGGAGTCTTCTTCTGGGTGCTTCCTTTTTCTTCTTGCTTGACGTGCCTCAAGCGTTGATTCTTGAGCTCTTCTATCGGACCAGAAAAGGCGTAGCTCATCTGCACTTTTGGCCCAGTCTACTGCAGAGGATCCTGGATGGACGTCGAAACTCTTCATGATGTTCAGTACTCTGGCTTTTCCATCATTGAAGGAGGCAACTGCTATGTAAGTACCAATTTCTAAGACTACAAGACCGCTAAAACTTTCCTTGGGGATGAGCTTCCAAATAGATTGGTTGAAGCTTTCGTTGCTGTTTTGAGTAAAGCCTCCAACGCATCTCCCAAGCAAGTCTGGCTGTGTCAAGTCTTCATAAATTGGCCTTATTGCCTCCATAATAGCTGCCGGAATACTATTCTTGTGGTGAAAAGTCTTCAGCTTCTTGTTAGCTTTGGCTACTTGCCATTTACACCAGCTGTCGGATCCTGGAGGACAAAGGTGGTGTCTTGGCTCTTGATCTGTTGAAAGTTTATGATAAAATGTCGCCCAAATGGCATTTGACATTTTATCTGCTGAATCTTTATGGCCTCTGATGGAATTGCCATAATACCTTGTCAGCTCATCAATCCTTTGAGCTGTTAATCGGTTCTTCCCACCAATGCCAGCACCGTCACTTAACTTTTGGCCAGCTAAACTTTTCTTGAGGTTCCGTAGTCTCGTTCCCATCCTCTTCTGAACGTGTCCTACACATTCTTTCTTCTCAATTACGAAGTCATCCCCATATGGCTTCGTGTCACACAAGGCCTTGTATACCTTGGAGTCGCCATCTCCAATATAATTCTTATACCTGACTCCATGGATTTTCTCAGATCTCTGGAACATTTCATCGATGCCATCCACTTCCATTTTTCCAGAGCTTCCTTGATGGTTGGCTGAGCACTGATCTTGATGTGTCTCAAACCATTCTCGATATTCCTCGGTGTCCTTGTCTTTCTGCAGCTCACAAGCTTTGCAGAAAGATTGCTTTGGCGCCACATCAATCACTTTGCCATTATCATTTCTGATCAAAGTGGATACGCCTTGGAGGGAAGAAAATCCTCTTTTCCTCCAAGAACCATCGCCAGACACCGATGTACATGGATTTTCTTGAATTTCACCTGAAATTTCACTGCAGTCTTCCTGTAAAGCTGCTTTCATTGACTCTTTAGCTACTTTTTCACTAGCTATTTTTAATTCATGATTAATTGTTCCAAAGTGACTGTGTGCAATTGGAGGCAAGAAATCCATAAGTCCACAAAAAGTTTGTAAACCAGTGTGCCCGTGTCCAAGAGCTCTCATAGCTAAAACTACTCGTCGATTAATTTCATAAGCATTGGCTTTCTTTCCAATGTGTCTGCTGGAGTCAATGAAAGTAGCTTTAGCGCACTTGCTGCAAGTGACAGAGAGTTTGCTACCAAGTCCTCTGGTAGAAACTTCATAAAAAGTGATGTCACCGCCACAAGTTTTACAAGCCAGACATTCCTGTAATCCAGGTAAAAGCAAGGAAATGCCAAATATCCTATATTCTATAGGACCTGCTTCTATGTACTCTGAATTTAATTTAGCCTTTGATCTCGATACAGGAATCTCTGGCTTGGCGAAAAACTTATCTGCTGTTCCAGATGTCGAAGGCTGCATACTGGCTGTCGACGTAGGTCTTCCTCCAGATGTAGAAGGTTCAACATTTCCTTTAAACCCTCTCGCTGCCTTCTTCTATCTTCCAAATCTTCTTTTGCCATGTGCAGAAACGTGAGGAACTTCACGGAAATCAAGGGGCGCGGTAGCCCCACGATGGCAAGTATAAGGTACGTCAGTACGTACGCCGCCGTCGGGCTCAAGCCAGACCCTATATTTACTTTAAATTAGCCCTGATGAAAACTCGACATACAGTTATCTTCGCATTAACAACTTTGTTTGTTGCATATGAGCACCCAGATGAAAGCTTGCGACAAAACTAACAAAATGACATCGGGGTCATATTTTGTGAAATTGCTTCTATCAAAAGTTATTGTGAAGTGAAAGTTTGGCATCACGAATTCTCCTATTCGAAAATTCTTCTCCCGGAGAAAATGTTCTCCGCGGAAGTACGTCATCGTGTGACGTCAGCTCTACGTATACTATTGTATGTATACAGTTTATATGTGTGCAAATGCAGACGAGCAGACATTTTTATGTGCAGATGCAGACGTTTTGTATTATGCAATACCATAACACATGCTGTCATGTTAAAGAAATATACTTTTATACAGTACAATATATCAGCAAGAAATTCTATTTATAATTAATTTTAAAAATCACTAAAATATAGTAAAATTTAACCTAAATATATATTGTAACGGGGTGAGTCGTACACGTTAACAATCGCACAAAAATTGAGCGACGCGGGGATCGAACCCGCGTCCTCGAGATCTCCAGGCACGCGCTCTAACCACGGAGCCAGCGTCGCACTGCGAAACGCTAATACGCCGACTAGCTTAGACGTGCTCAGACACCGTCACACCCCCCACCTTAAACGCAACCAACTTCTCCAGAATTGGGAGCGCAACAACATTGGATAGTTGAAGTCGGCGGTGAGCAGGTAAAGAAGGATCACACTAGTTCAATCTCATTATCTACAGAGCAATACTCCGTAATTCAAGCCATCTTTAGCCAATGGACAGTATTAGACATCAGAGAAAGAGAGAACATTCTCGGAAAGATGAGGTAGGAATCTTTCCGCAGTGCGGATTTTTATTCGTGTGGATTTATTAGTTGGGCGCCATGTAACGGGGTTAGATTGGTTACATTGGCGCCCATCAGTGGTTAGATTTAGCTAGAGCAGGGAATAATTTTGTAGGAAAAACTTAGTGCGAAATCAAGAGTGTTCGTTATAGGCGGATAAGCGTGCGAAGATATACATTGCGTGTATAGTATAGCGAGTGAGCGCGAACGTTGGCTTGTGTTTACATCGCGCGGCTAGACTTGTCGTCCGCGGACGTAAACATTGCGTGTTTCCAGCTATCGAAAATTTTAGCATTGGATGAAATATTATTTCGGGAAATAAGTTTTATTTTCTCGTCGCGTGATTTATATGCTTGATGTTTAATCAGTATACGTAATTAATGGATTAATAGTAGTATAGCGAATCGAATCTCAGATTGCGATTATACTAGGGGAATAATTTTTTGAATATTATTGATTGAACAATTAAGTGTAAATAATTGTTTTTCCCTATTGACATTAAATATTATTTTTATTATTTATATTTATGTAATATAATCGTAGTCAAATCGACTGGTTCAGTTTTCTGATTTATATATTGTGTGTGATAGCGTGATTTTGGCGTTGCTAACAGCTATATAGCATACGCGCTCAGCTAATTGTATGTGTGCGTGTACCAGTGTATCACCGAAGTAGGGTTAGATACAGGTATACTTTGCGGAGCGTATTGCAACGGCGAAGCGTGGACTTACCGGCAGGGTAAATTACTGTTTGAATTTTGAATTTGAAATGGAACTTTATTTCTCGGTGTAGGTTTATTGAATTTAAATTGTGATTATTGACGAAATATTTTATTTTATTTTGTTTGTTCGTGATACAATTTAAGCGAAATTTTTTTCAATTTAAATTTTGGTAAAACAGTAAACTCTTAATTCGAGTACAGCTCGGTAATAAAATTTTTTGGTTGTTGTAAATTTTATTTTGGAATTTTCAATTATTTAAATTTTGGTCATTGTTAGTTTATTTCTTTCGTAATTTGTCTCTTGTACATTTTTTTCATTTCGACGGGAAAAAATTCGTTTTAGTTAGCGGGATCGCATTCGAATTTTGAAAATGGCGATGCGCGTTAATATTTTCGAAGAAGCGGAACAAGAAATTGAGAGATGGGCAATGTCATTGTCAGAGGATAGAGTATATGATTTATTGCAGAGATTTCAATTAGTAATTGACACGAGTAGATACAGTAATGTTGATAGGTTAATTAGGCGTTTGCGCGGTGATTACACTGCGTATGATTTTGTTATGACGAATGAGCCTAGCGATATCGCGATGTCGAGAAGAGACGCAACTTTTCAGAAGATTATTTTGAGAGAAGAAAATTTATCAAATGAGACGAAGTCAACGACATGGGTACGATTGAGGTTACTGACGACGTTAGAATCAGAAGCATCAGTTTTAGATGATAATGAAGAGCACGATGAAGAAACGTTAGATGAGATTTTCCGGATACTCAGGAATAATGATCTAGAGTCGACCAGAGTTTCTAGTGAAGAAGAAGTTGACGTTTCGGGAGTACATCCTATGGTTACAGTAGCGGATGTGCATACGTAAGCTGAAGAAATTGTAGATCTTCAACAGCGAAACGCTTGCACTAATATTGGTGTCGATAAAGATCAAGTTGACTTAGAAGATAAAAAATCAGAGCAAGATAATCAAGATGAAGTGAAAGCAAAATTGCGACAAGAATTAGCTGAACAGCGCGAGTTGGCCAAAACCTCAGATGCCAGATGGAATGCGTATGCTGCTGGAATGGAAAGATCCATGGTTGAGCTGAGCGGCTATTATTGCAAATTAAAAGAAGACTTTGAGAAGTTCCAAGTTCAATTCAGAGACACGTTTGTTGTGCATAGAGAACCTGATGCTCATAGCACGAAGTTGAACCCGAATGCGACAAGATTTGTGTCCGGTCATACAATTCAGAAGGCAGGAACGAATGAATTACCATTAAGTGCAGAACCCCAAGGTGTGTCTCGGGGGGGGGGGGGGGGAGGATCAGCTGCTTCGACGAGTAAGGCAGTTAATGAATATTCGTCGATGTCGAGACCAACGTATCGTGACGTTGGAAAAATTGCTCGTGAGTGGAAAATCCAGTGTGACGGTGGTAAAGATAGTTGCATTGAAGAATTTATTCAAAGAATGAATGAATGTAGGGCGTCATCGCATTTAGATGATACGGATTCATTGAATGCGTTACTCCATGTTATGACGGACGGAGCGTTAATCTGGTGTCGACAAATGCGTCAAACTTGGAAGACTTGGAAAGATTTTTGCAGTGATGCTAGGCAAAGCTACGGTATGGACCAAGATATTCAGATGAAGTTATTAGCGGAAGCGCAAGCGCGCACACAAGAAAAAAATGAACCAGTACGTGATCACATCATGGCGATGCTAGCGATCATGAGTAGGTTTGATGATCCGCCGGAGGTTGCAGTACAGCTGAAAGTGATACATGATAATATGCTGGCAGAAGTTAGAATGCAAGTGCCTCAAAGGAAAGTGAAGAATATAGGAGACCTTATCATGTTGGCTAGGAACGCTGAAAAGCTGATTCATGATAAGAATTACTATAAGCCTCCTCCATCACCTAACAGATGTTTATTAACGAAACTGGCTTATAAAGAAAAACCTGTTCAGGAGACTTCGGAGAAGACTAAAGGCGGAGTACCTGTTGCGACGATCGCGGATCCTGGTGATATAGGTGAAACTATAAAGGTGGCAGTGAGAAATGCTATTGCTGAGTTGGGGTTACTCTCAGCTTCTACTTCACAAGGGCACCGAGGTAAGAAGTCTATCTCTAAAGGAGCGAAGTTGCAAGCAAAGACGGCGACTACAGTATCTGACAATCAATCAGGAAAGATAAGTGCTGTTTCTGAAGAGAAGAAAGATGCTCCTAGGAAGTCGAGAAGTGATCATATAAAAACGAGGACTCTTGGGGTCCTTGTAAACCATTTGTGAGGTGTTATGTCTGTGGATGGCCTCGGCACACCACGAAAACCTGCCTGAGGAAGTATCCGAAGATTCAGAAGACTCGGAAAACGAGGAAGGGAGCAAGTAGTTCAGGCCCGTACTTCTCCTATTGTTTTGGCGGCCTTTCAAGAAACAAGTCAGGCAACTGAAGAAGCAGTGATGTCTGTTATAGTTTATGATTTATCCCGTAAAGACTGCAGTCGCTGGTGGATACCAGTAGTTATTGGTGATATTCAGTTACTAGTACTTTGTGACTTGGAAGATGCGTGTATCGCTTTAGGTTCGATTGGATTACAAATAGCTTCAGCCATGGAGAAGACTATTGTTCCTTGTAGTGAAACTGGTGCGAAATTCGCTGATAGACAGCTTATGTCGATCTACGGTGTACAAATGCAGTTCACAATGTTAGATCAATCGCGAATATTAAGTGTTATGGGTTTAAGTGCACTCAGTTCCGAATGTATACTCGGAATGGATTTTATGCGAGCATTTAACGCGATCTATTTACCTAGAGAGAATAGATTGAAAATAGAAGGTGTCACCGAATCAGTTCCTCTAGAAGTTTCTACTCTCTTAGATGGAGTAGCAAGTGCTCTCGCAGCCATCGGTTTGGCCGATGTCACCTCAGAACAGCGAAAACGCCTATATGCTGTTAGACTGTTGGCTTCCAGCTGGGGAAGTACCGTTGGGGTGTACACATCTGATCCAGCACAGTATTGATGTGGGGTTTGTGAGACTAATTAAAAAATGTCCAGTGTCAATGAAGATTGAAGGAGAAATAATGCTCAAGTGTTAGAAATGTTGGACGTGGGAGATATATGCCGTTCTAACCTCAGCTAGACAAGCTCTGTAGTCATAGTCTGCAAATCGGATGGTACCTATTGATTTTGTGTTGACTATCGGAAGCTTAATGTTGTTAAAACCGCGAGTGCGTATCCGCTACCATATATGGATATCGTCTTGAGTAAGTTTCAGAAGAGTGACCGACTTATTAGACCTGAATTAGAGTCGTATACTTTTCCCTATTTGGATGACATTATTAGCACAACCAAGACTTTCGATGAGCATCTACCTTGGTTAAATGTAGTTTTGAAGAGAATCACGGAAGCTGGGTTGACAATTAACCGAGGTGAAAGCAGGTTCTGCTGTGACGAAGTTAAGTGTTTAGGCGTTATGGTAAATCGTGAGGGATTTCGTCCAGATCCTCGGGAAATTGCATCGATTCTAGTGTATCTAGTCCTGAATACTCTGACCAAATTGAAGAGTTTCATGGGAATGATTACCTGATATTGGATATTGCTAGATCGGTTGAGCGATGCCGCGAAGCCGTTGAATCTGGTGCTACGTGGCAATGCAAGATTTGCTTGGAGCGCAGCGCAATAGAATGCTTTTAAGCAGGTTAAATTTATACTTGTGACAGCGCTTGTGCTACATGAATCATCGTTCGAAGAAGATTGATTTAGATGATTAGTGAATCGCATCCTTGAAATACATTCAAGACTTAGTCAAAAATATAATTGCTGGTAAACTGTATTGCAAGCTTGAGTTAATTTTAAAAGACGTTCTAGAAGATAGAGATGCTTGAAAGCTGATCGTGTCCACAGAGAAGATATTGCAAGTTTTTCGTGAATCGAACGGCGAATCTATGTCTGGCAATCTGGTTTGTCGTGAGACGTATGAGAGAATTGCAGGATTTCGTCTTTTGGAAAGGAATGTACCAGGATATGTTGAAGCATATTTAGTCATGCACTGTCTGTCAACAGTGTAGAGTTGAGTCTCTGCTACCTACTGGTACTGTGAGAGCGAGAAAGCCAGTTGTACTAGTAGGAAGGGTAGTAGGTGATGTGATTGATCCATTTCTGTGATTTAAGAATGGATAAACTTGCTGGTCCTGTTAGATGTGATTACGCTATTTTCTTGAACATGGGAAGAAACCCTGCGCCATCGCTTAGTACCAGGCGAGAAAGGAAAAGGCTGCTGGGGAAGAATCTCAGAAAATTGCAGAACTGGGAAAAGTAGATTTTAAACTATTTGATTTGTAGTTAGATGTTGGAAAAGGATATATGTTGTCGACATCAAACGGTATGTTCAAGGAGAAGATCCTGTGTTTGCTGAAAATCACGGTGAAGATGTAAACTCTATAGATGATTCTGAGGAAGAAGACGGTGATCCTGTAGAAGATGTTTCCATCACCAAGGAAGCGACCGTTAGCGAAGAGAATGAATGTGAGGGGCGAAATATTGCGCTGAGTGAAAACGTGGATGTTCCACGTAAGCGTGGTAGGCCGCGTAAAACCCGAATCGTCGGTTCTCGTGATACGAGGGCTCCTAGGGGGGAGGAAGCGACTCTCGCAGAGTCTGACGCGTCAGAAGCTGAAAACGGAAATTCACCGGTGGTTAATGCGAAACGCGGTAGACCGAAGGGTTCTAGAAAACAGCGAGAACCGCAAGTTGAGTTGTCTCCAAGACGTACGCGATCAAATAGGGCGAATGTTTAGGATAGAATAGGGTAATAGGTGTGAGAACCCCTGTATTTGGCTGACAACAATCATCGTTTACCATAGGACCATGATTATCTGAATACTACTCAACTATACCATCTTCAAAATTCCTATACTATCTCTCTAAGCTGTGGACTAAATCACTTGTATGGTCTTTTTACCTTTTAGAAATCAGAACATGCATTTCTATTGGGAAAAGAGACGCTCAACCCATATTCTGGAAACTGCCTGTACTCAGGGCACACTGAAAATTGAAAATAACTAGATTTTCATTAAGCAAATCAATCAGAGGGATAGCATATGAAATTTCAAGGTAATCTTCTAGATCAATTTCAAAATAATTATGATTTAAGGCATTCAAAATTGAACAGCTTAAAATTGGTCTAGACGATTAACTTGAAATTTCAGATGCTATCCCTCTGATTGATTTGCTTAAGGGGTTATGACAGTGTTAAAACCTGAAAAAAAAGAAGAATTGTTAGTGTTGTAAAAAATTAATAGATATATAGGTGCTCTAAAAACTATATTTTTGCTTTCAAATACAAGTATTATACATCACTTTTATGCATAAATAATATGCATAAAGTGAGTGTAACATTTAAAAATAGTTAAAGGTATTTGCTTACCAAAAATCATGATTTTCATCACTTTTATTTACTTGCCGCATGTTTCTGATGGAACCGTACCATCAATCCTGTTGAATCAAAGTGCCAAATCTTCATTATGAGACTGGTCTCAGACTAAGTGGAACAGATTCCTGAAAAACACAAAATTAATATAATTAATTAAACATATATTCACAATATTAATAATTATAGTGAATGTTACATATGTAAACATACGTAACATTCACTTTGAACTTATTTTTGCCAATTCTGCTCCACTCAATTTGTGACCGTACTCATTAGGAAGGTTTTCCACTTTGGTTCATCCGGATTGATGTTACGGTTCCTTCAGAAAGCTGCGGCAAGTACATCAAAAGCATGAAAAAACTAAATTTGAGTAAAAGGCATTTAAAGTTTATAATGTAAATCATACAAATGAACTCAGCTATACTTACAGAAAATATCCGGCATAATTTGATTTGCTTTTGGTACTCAAATATACATACAATAAAGTATATTTGATGGTACGCGCTTGTCATGCTGTGTGATAATAGCATTCAGAAGCTGAAAATAAAATAAATATTATCGTTAGCTATTCATAATCAAGTTATGTTTATGAATTACAGTTACATACAATACTTACCATTATTAAATACACTTCAAGTTCTTAAAAGGTATGCAAAATAATACTTCAGGCAGTCAATATAAGCTCCCATTTTGCTGGCTTGCACCCGTATACCTAAAAGCAAAAAATATACCAACAAAGAAAAAGCTCATTATGAACCCTTACGAAAAATACCTGCATGTAAACCTGCCTATCATACTGCATGTTCATCTACCTGTTGTACTGCATGTAAACCTGCTTAATATACTGCATGTTTACCAGCATATATTGCTGCATGTTCACTTGCATGCAAATCTGCTTATGGACTTGTTTGTTGCTATGCTTGCCATTTGGCATGGATATGAGCGGGAATTTCGCGAAATGTCTGCCTGGAATTCTGCATGTTATTCTGCAGAGAAACATACATGGAATTATGCATAAAGAACTGCATACTTACTGCATGCAATTCTGCATGTTATACTGCATGAAAACATACAAAGCATTATGTATAAAAAAATATTCAACATCACCCTACAGCTTTACATATTTGCCTGCATGTAATCGTACGACCAACTATATCGATGAAAAGCTATGTAACATCAGCCTGGTATTATGCTTGTTATTCTGCAGGAATACATACCCTATCGCAAATAATAACGTTATTTCCGAACGTAAAATGACGTTCTCAAATAACGTTATTCAGCGTGATGAAATGACGTTATTGACGACGTCACAAATTGGAACATCTGATAACGTTATTGCATAACGTCATTTTATGTAAAGTAACGTTACTTCAGTATTTTAGGAAAAATTATGTCATTATCTGAATGATGATGGGGTGTGCGAAATAACGTCATTTTTCTAAACAGGAATTGTATACAGAAAATAACGTCATTTGCTGAACAGGAATGAAATGATCAAAATAAAGTAAATTTCTGAAAAAGATTGAATATATAAAATAACGTCATTGCCTTCACAATGATAGGTTATGCGAAATAACGTCATTTTTTAACAATATTGCGGTACGACAAATAACGTCATTTTCAATAATAAGGTGCAGGATGAAATAACGTCATTAGCATACCAATAATGATGTGCATGAAATAACGTCATTAGCATACCATTAATGATGTGCACGAAAAAACGTCATTTTATGAACAGGAATGAAATGCATGAAATAACGTTATTTTCTGGAAAGGAATAGACGTATGAAATAACGTCATTGCCTTCACAATAATAGTTAAACGAAATAACGTTATTTTCTTAACAATAATGGGGTTCCAAATAACGTAATTTTTTTAACAGGAATCGTATTCACAAAATAACGTCATTTTCTGAATAGAAATGGTATACATAAAATAACGTCATTTACTCATCAGAAGTTGTATTCACAAAATAACGTCATTTTCTGAACAGGAATGAAATGCTCGAAATAACGTCATTTCCTAAAAAGGATTAGATATATAAAATAACGTCATTGCCTTCACAATAATAGTTACGCGAAATAACGTTACTTTTTTGACAATAATGGGGTACACCAAATAACGTAATTGTCTTAACAGGAATTGTATACAAAAAATAGCGTCATTTTCTGAACTGGAATATGATACACGAAATAACGTAATTATCATACCAATAATAAGGTGCAGGATAAAATAACGTCATTAGCATACCAATAATGATGTGGATGAAATAACGTTATTTTCTGCAGAGGAATGAAATGCTGGAAATAACGTCATTTTCTGGAAAGGAATAGACACATGAAATAACGTCATTGCCTTCACAATAATAGTTACGCGAAATAACGTCATTTTCTTAACAATAATGGGGTATACCAAATAACGTAATTTTCTTAACAGGAATTGTATACACAAAATAACTTCATTTTCTGAACAGAAATGGTATACATAAAATAACGTCATTTACTCATCAGAAGTTGTATTCACAAAATAACGTCATTTTCTGAACAGGAATGAAATGCTCGAAATAACGTCATTTTCTGAAAAGGAATAGATATATAAAATAACGTCATTGCCTTCACAATAATAGTTACGCGAAATAACGTTACTTTTTTGACAATAATGGGGTACACCAAATAACGTAATTGTCTTAACAGGAATTGTATACAAAAAATAGCGTCATTTTCTGAACAGAAATTGTATACATAAAATAACGTCATTTACTCAACAGAAATTGTGTGAACAAAATAACGTCATTTTCTGCATAGAAATAAAATGCTCAAAATAACGTAATTGTCTGAAAAGGATTAGATATATAAAATAACGTCATTGCCTTCACAATAATAGTTACGCGAAATAACGTTACTTTTTTGACAATAATGGGGTATACCAAATAACGTAATTTTCTGAATAGGAATTGTATACACAAAATAACGTCAATTTCTGAACGGGAATTGTATGCACGAAATAACGTAATTTTCTGAAAGGAATGTGATGCACGAAATAACGTTATATCGTACCAATAATGAGGTGCACGATGAAATAACGTCATTATCATACCAATAATGATGTGCAAGATATAACGCGATTGTATACACAATAACGTCATTGTATTTTTGAAAGTATGTAATTTGCAATGACATCATTTTTTTAATGGAGGATTTTTTACATCAATGAATATATACAAAGATTAATAATTTAGTAAGAATATCTATTTGGTATTGAGCATAAATAAGAAACATCATTACAATTAATGTTAACGCATATTATATCTATAGCATGAGTTTCAATAGCTCTTAAATCGTCGCTAATACTTTGTATTCGTTTTGAGGAATGGAAAAACTATGCGTCTCTTCGAGCCAAGTAACTTTATTGCTGCCAAACGTTTCGGGACTTATTAATCCCCTCATCAGTGGCTAAATTAAATGAGTACAAAAATTGAAATTATCACAAAAATTACAGAAAATTTAAATTTTACAAAATTACTATGATAGAATATAATAATAATTACAATAGACAAGGTATATAATTTTAAAATTTACCAGAAATTAGAAACGAACGCCGTCTTCATGATCGACGAACAGTAAAAGCAATCGCAAACGGATCTAATGAAAGCAACATAATATATATAAACTAATGAATTTATAAACTAATTACAAAAGAAATAATAATCTAACAGACTTACGGAACTGTGACTCGATGTTCCTTACAAACTAATCATGCCGGTGCCACTAGGTGGTAAAGCGGCACCGGCCGAGGCGGGAAGTCAACTAAGATCTCGCGACAAAAATCGACCTTTTAAACATCTCAATACATCCACCAAAACAGATATTCGTACACAAAATATAAGAATGTGCAAAATATAACGGCCACAGATAGCCAAGTTCGCTCGGTGTATTAGGGGCGCATGACGTCATAGAGGCGGCATATACTAATACTCAGATAGTAGAGCGGGGAGGCCGAGCCGCTACGCGTGAGGCGCTCCTGCCATGACTATATTACTATACAGTATACAGTATGGTCAGTGCGTTGCCACGGCAACCCGGACTCTCCGACCTCCCACTGGGCTGTGCCGCTCCGACTCGCCGGCCAATCACTATCGAACACGCGTTGGCCGAGTTGAAGAGAGCACGAAGCGGTATGCCACCTCTCTCCGCATGCTAATATCCCAATACAGCCTGCTCGTCACCGAGCCTCTGCAATCGCATTATTTATTGATTTATTTTATTCGGATTATTTTTTAAAGTAGATATAACATTTTTGTAACTGGTTTTGAGGTGGCACGTATCCTCAGCCCTATTAAGAGTGCCATCGAAGAACTGTATATGCAACATTTCTGAGAACCGTCTGCGGAAAATTGACGGCTCTCTATCTATTATTTTAATATTGTCGAAATTAAAAGTATGCCCTGTTTTCAATGCATGAACTGCGAGGGGGGATTTTAAATCGCCCTTCTCTATGTATTTTTTGTGCTCGTTTTGCCTAGTTCTTAGAGGCCGATACGTTTCTCCGATATACGTAGAATCGCAATCGAAGCAGTCAATTTTATAAACAACATTTCTCGCGTCCTGCACTGCTGTAGGATCTTTTCCTAGTTTAATAAATTTGTTGAACTTATCGGGAACATTGTTGACTAGACTCATGTTGTTATTTCTGATAACAGATTTTAATTTATCATTAAACCCTTCGTAGTAAGGGAAAACTGCGAACCCTTTTCTAGAATTAAAACTATTGTTACTATTACAACGCTGTGAATCTGTATTACTCGCCCTTGAACCCTCCAGCGTGGCCCTTGAAAGGTCTAAATTGCGAGCAATCCGTTTCTTACTGAATTTTTCTATAAAGTTTATCGGGTAATCGTTAGCTAAGGTAATCGATAACTCTTAATAGGGCTGAGGATACGTGCCACCTCAAAACCAGTTACAAAAATGTTATATCTACTTTAAAAAATAATCCGAATAAAATAAATCAATAAATAATGCGATTGCAGAGGCTCGGTGACGAGCAGGCTGTATTGGGATATTAGCATGCGGAGAGAGGTGGCATACCGCTTCGTGCTCTCTTCAACTCGGCCAACGCGTGTTCGATAGTGATTGGCCGGCGAGTCGGAGCGGCACAGCCCAGTGGGAGGTCGGAGAGTCCGGGTTGCCGTGGCAACGCACTGACCATACTGTATACTGTATAGTAATATAGTCATGGCAGGAGCGCCTCACGCGTAGCGGCTCGGCCTCCCCGCTCTACTATCTGAGTATTAGTATATGCCGCCTCTATGGCGTCATGCGCCCCTAATACACCGAGCGAACTTGGCTATCTGTGGCCGTTATATTTTGGACATTCTTATATTTTGTGTACGAATATCTGTTTTGGTGGATGTATTGAGATGTTTAAAAGGTCGATTTTTGTCGCGAGATCTTAGTTGACTTCCCGCCTCGGCCGGTGCCGCTTTACCACCTAGTGGCACCGGCATGATTAGTTTGTAAGGAACATCGAGTCACAGTTCCGTAAGTCTGTTAGATTATTATTTCTTTTGTAATTAGTTTATAAATTCATTAGCTTATATATATATTATATTGCTTTCATTAGATCCGTTTGCGATTGCTTTTACTGTTCGTCGATCATGAAGACGGCGTTCGTTTCTAATTTCTGGTAAATTTTAAAATTATATACCTTGTCTATTGTAATTATTATTATATTCTATCATAGTAATTTTGTAAAATTTAAATTTTCTGTAATTTTTGTGATAATTTCAATTTTTGTACTCATTTAATTTAGCCACTGATGAGGGGATTAATAAGTCCCGAAACGTTTGGCAGCAATAAAGTTACTTGGCTCGAAGAGACGCATAGTTTTTCCATTCCTCAAAACTTCCACCATCGAGCGATAGCGTCATTATTTATAATACTTTGTATTCGTTTTATTTGAAAGTGATCAATTATATTTTCATCAAATATTCCTAATACATTAATATTTTTACATATACAATATTCTTGTTTATTCAAGGGATCTGTAATAAAATTAACAATTTTTATAAACTTATTATCTGTGGTCTTTGCAAATGAATTATTGGAACGCAGTCGAACAGTATTACATGATAAATATACACATTCACTTTTTACTAATTTTTTATACACCTTTGATGATTCAGACAGATTAAGTTCTCTCATCCATCGACGCGAAGGGACATAAGCTTTTCCGAAATAAGTACCGACCTCAGTTTTAAAAATTTTCGCACATGTTTTATTTTCTATGTTTCTTATATAATCTAACACTCTTGAATCAGGCTTGTTATTCAATAGGAATTTTTGCAAAACAAGATCAGATCTTTGCATGCCAATAACCCTTTCAACTTGACTTATTACACCGTTAGCAGCGTGAACTTGTTTAACAATTTGGCCGTTTCCGTTTTCAAACCCATAGCCAAAATGGCAATGTAAAGGACCCCAATTTATAACAGATTATGTCAAGTGAAGTAACTGATGTACATTGAAAGTCATAGCATTCGTTGAATAATAATCTTCCGTTAAACATACAAATTCGATTAACAAATTATTTGCTTCGCGAAGTTGTTCTCTTGTAATTTCGCTTTGCAAAAGTATATAATATGCGCGAACTAAACGCGCCCAGTGTTCAACATACATTCTCATTCTAGGAAATATTAGGAGAACACTTACACTGTAATATAATACCCAATTTTGCAACTCCTTGGCTTTCCAGAACTTTCTGTCTTTTATGGATCGTGAGTATCTTACAGCTTTACTCGAAACTTTTAAATCTTTAAGAATATTATCTATTACATTAATCTCTACATTAGTTAAGGAGTACGGCTTGTTCTTAGTGTCGAACCAGTATTTAATGAATTGCTTTGCTACACCTAAATCTATGCAATGCATTGAGTCGGGAACAAAGCCATGGATAATATCGAAATGACTCAAATCGTTTAATACTAATCTCGTTACAAAACCATACTGAGCATTGTCAATATGTCTTAAAGAATTAGCATGATTTCTGTCATTAGTTACTTCATCCATAAGAACATATTTTAGACTTCCGCCTTTGCCGGTATGAACATAGTAGCCAGGGTGCAAACACCAGTTGCAACCGAAGTACCCGTTGAACTGTGTGAGCCCCTGCATAGGTGCGCGAGCCACTGAATCATCAACAGAACATACAGCATATACATAAATTTTTCGAAGCTCTTTTCTGATTGTGCAAGTTAATCCTTCATTTGATAATATGTTCATTCGAGAAACAAAATGTTCCAAAAAAATACTCATATTTGGTTTATTTTTTCCGTACCATAAGCCGCAAATCATCGTTTTAGTCCTTCTAACTTTAAAGGGTAACTCATTGATCATTATCTGAATAGGCCAAATTGAAAATGTGGAACTTTCAAATACAGGTGAACCATCACTGTTGAAGGTTGCTGTAATGAAATTATCTTTTTTTTCCTGTGGTAAAGAGTTTCTTAATTTTTTGTACAATCTACCATTATGAAAATCAGTCCAATGCATACTGTTAGTCACTCTTGATTCAACAATTGATTCATAAAAATCCCAGTTTTCCTCTAAATAGTGAACAATTTGCTGCTGTGGATTAATATTTGAAAAGAAATCTGTATAATTTTGATCTTTTATCGAAAATGTAAAATCGCAAGCGTCACAACGAACACGAGAATTTCGTTCGCGACTGAATGGCGCCACGTAACCTTTGCAGTTTGGGCACAGAGCATGGTACTCAGAGCTGTCATGACCATTAAACAAGTGATCAATAAGGTAACGCGAAGCTGGAAAAACTGACGTACCCAAAAACATATTCAACATTTTGAATAGATCTGCTATAGCGATTTGAGGTAAGTTATACACTAATGAAAATTTTAAGACTGACAAAAGAATTTCTGCTTTTGATACGTTAACTTGCGCATTAATTATATCTAAATCTTCATCATCTATTATATTTGTAATTCATTTTGAACTTCATTTATTAGGTCATGGAAATCATGTTGATGATTGATAAAGTCCTCTTCACTCGCATACTCATCTTCTTGCTCATAAATCATTTGCTGAAATGCATCCATTCGTTGATGTTAAGTAATCATAATTGATATTATAAGTAGTTAATATAATTAATGTTATTCCTGGTAGAAACATAAGCTAAATTTTAGATATTACTTGTTCAAATCAGATTGGGTTTACCACAAAATTTAAGAAAAATAATAAGTTAATTTCCCTATCTAAAATAATAACGTTACTGAAAGATGTCATTTAATGACGTCAATTAGTATATGCAAATAACGTCATTTTACAACGTTATTATTGAAAGAATAACGTTATCTTTGTTCCCACAGCATCTTCGCTTATGAAACGACGTTACCTTTTTTCTGCATAATATTATATCCCTAGTGCTAACAATGATGTTATGGGTAATGCTTCATATTAGGACCTTTTATGACGTTATTTTCTAAAGTCATTTTTTTATCATTTCATTTTTTTATTTAATTAAATGTTACTAATTACAATCGCTAGAACATAGTTATTGTAATACTTGCTTAAAGAAAAAAAGATAAAACAACTATAAAATGACATCATTTCCAGTTTTTGTTAACATTTAATTGTCTTGATGAGTTATAATTGTTATAATTGTTTTGTATAACACTTAATTGTCTTAATGAGTCCAGTTGGTTAGAGGTTGGTTTGTAAAATAGGAATAAACATTCATGCGCCGGAAAGTGGAAGTGACTGTCAGGTCCCAAGTAAGAACTGACTGGGATAGCAATAAAACAAACAGTGCAATCCTTTACATAGAATCATTGGTACTATGTAAAATGTACTAATGATCAATAGCTCATGTATCTCAGTGAATTCTTACTTGGGACTTGACAGTCACTTTCACTTCCAGACGCACGATTGTTTATTCCTATTTTACTCTAACAAATAAGTGTAATATGAAAACTCGAAATGACGTCATTTTACAAATATTATAATAACAATATTCTAATGATTGTAATTATTAATATTTTAATAAATAAAAAAATGAACTGATCAAAAATGATGTCACAAAATAACATCATAGAAGGTCCCAATTTGAAGCATCACCTATAACATTATTAAGCGTAATAAAATGACATTATGCAATGACGTTATTCTTTTCCATAGGGTAATTTATTTCCAATAATAACGTCATTTCAGATTGTTCTTCATAACGTCATTTACAAAGAAAATTACGATATTTACAAAATAAATATTATTTTTATAAAATAGCAATATATCTTTCTGCGTAATTTTTTTACAGATAACAAAGAACGTCACTTTGTAGGCGCAGGTACTGTGGGAATAAAAATAACGTTATTTTTTCAATAATAATGTTAGAAAATGACGTTATTATTTCCCAATTTGTAACACACAAAATGAAATAATTGAATAATGTTATTATTTTAGATATGGTTGGCTACGAGCGATGAAGGGGAGATTCTGCTTTAGGTGCTTATCAACTAATCGACGTGTTGGTGCTTTAATCTAGTTCAAAAATATGAAGGGATACGTCCTGAAAGTTGAAATGTGTTTCGAAGCTACAATAAATTTACTCGCCGAGCATAAGAACTATTTCCACAAAAACAGGAAAGTTTGTCAAGTGATCAGTCGAGTTTTCAATTCAACAGAAAAAAAATGATATCGAACCGAAGAAAAGTTTTTTACCTTCAGATTTAAATTCTCATAACCTTGAAGTAAAAATTTTTTTTTAAATCTTAAAAGAAGTGTTTAGACCGCATAAAGTGATTTTTTAAATATAAGATTAATTGTCGCAAAAATTGAAGGAATGGCTTCTTTCGGACACCTAAAGCAAACTCCTCCTTAATTTTTTTTAGATCAATAAATATACGCATTGTGTATGTTATAAATTAAAAATATTTCATTCATCTTCTGGAAATAACGTAATATCATGTTTATTGACGTTGTACAATAACTTTATAAATTAAGTAACGTTATATCATGTTAAATGATACTAAAAAATTACGTTATGAAATAATGTCACATCACATTAATCCTATTGAACATAACTGGGTGGTATTACCATTTGGTTATCTTATGGTGAAATCATCTTGTAATTGAAATAGTATCGTAAGATTTTTTGACTCGAATTACCGTATGGTCGAATCTATACATGGAAAAGTAAAATGGGTATCTATTAAGTTTTCTATTGATTGTTTCTATTAAGAATAATCATTTATTGAAATGCTATACCATACATGGAATCAATTTAATTAAAGAAAAAAATTTGTTATCTATAGTAAAATGTAAATTATGTTTTCTAACCTTGTCATTGTAGGTTTAAAAAATTTATTTTAACGTGAACTAGGATAGCTTATTTTCTACCAAGAATTTATTTATTTATAAGGCCTTTTTATTAATCAAGATTAAAGAGAGAAATAAAGCTATTACAAAACATAGAGAGGTTAACGTTATCACTAATTTAAATACAAATTTGAGCAAATAAAATGTAATGGGTAATTATTGTACAGAAGCGTTTAAATAAGTATTGTTAATTTCACTTTTATTTTGAAAAAAAAAGATATATCATATTTTTAAGAACTATTTCTTTGTTAAAATAGCATATTGATCAACTGTTTCAGAAACGATAACTGCTTATTATTCAAAAAGTTTCTTGCAATAAAAATGTTTTGTTTGAAGAGAAAAGCCAGGCTCGACGTGATAACTCAATGTACTTTTTATATGCTCACCTGAAATTGATCTTGTAAATCACAACCGGATGATCCATCGATGGAATTTGAATCGTTGACATAAGAGTCATGTAACATATTTAATTCTCCAATTGATCCATGGACTGATGGAGATGCTGCTAAATCAGAATCATCTGTTAACGAAGAATTGTCTACTTCGTGTACATACAATATATCTTTTACAACTTTAAAATTGTATAAAAAAGTTGTAGTATAATATTTTTTATTATCATTAATATTGTTATTATTATTATTATTGATAGGTATTAAACACGTACTGCATAATTGTTACGCCACCGTTCATTTTCAGTACTGGAATCAGTATCGAAACCTGAATTCCTTTCATTTTCTTGTCTACGTTGTCTATTAAATCTCGTAGTTCTTGGGGTGCAGATATCAGAATCTAATCGGTGTAGATTATATCTGTCCATAATTTATTGTGAATTTGCTGAAACAATATAAAAAATATCTTTTATAAATAAAAAGTACAAAAATTATGTTTAAGAAGGACTGCACTAAATGAAAAATGTGTCCTTCTTATTTGCGAACAAGGGGACAAACCATTAAAAATCAAGTATAAACATTTTGATTAATTGTTATTAATAATAGTTAAATAAATAAATGTTAGAGGACTGCGATCTTTTCTACTATTAGTACACAATTTTACTTTTAATTTGAGAGGTCTAAATCCTCCAGGAACCTCATAAAACCGTTTGTAGGTCATTAAACACTGTTCAAACACTTTTTTCCTTTATCATTAAATTCAAACAGGTTACTACAGGACAAATAGAAGGTAATGTTATGAACTAACTGTAGAAAGTATTGTAAATAATAATGTTTAAATTATGTGTGGGGTTAAAATGTAAGGAAGTAAAACACCTTTAAAATTTCCAGTGGAATAATCTCTTATTACTCCCATCATGATAATAAATTCCTTTCAAAGTTATAAGCAAAATAGTGAAGTAACTTTTTAAATAAATTAATATTTTTTGTATAACGTCATTTACTATTTTAAAAATCAGCTAAAATTGTTGTTTGCACTTAACGTATACAAAGTATCTATATGAAATTTAAGACATTTATGATCTCATTTTCTATCGGAATGACGTCTTTTTCTTTGCAAAGCAGCCTTGGCAACGCATCAAATGACGTCTTTTCATAGAAACCATGTCCTTTTATGTAAAATAAGGTCGCTTTTATTTGTATAAAAAAGACGTAACTTCGAAAAAAAGACATCATTTTATACTGAAAAAGGGGCAATTTCTATAAAAATTTTGTCTACTTTACAAAAAAAATATCTTTTTTATATGCGACTATGCTGATGTAAGTCAGTTTATAGTGCAGAACCTTCAAATTGTTGCTAAAAATCGACATACCACACTTCTTAAAATCAAAAAATATGATTTCCTATCTGAAAAAAAAATTTAAATAGTTAAAAAATTGTAAGACAATAAGTATTATTGATATTTTCCTTAATTTCGCTTAGTTTTCACACTAAAAATCGATGAAAATGTTGATTTTTAGCATAAACTTTACTTTGAAATTCAACACGAGCATAGACTTTTAGCTTGAAAAAAAGCAAAATTCATAAAAATCTCAATAATACTTTTTGTCTTAGAATTTTTTTACTACTTAAATATATTTTTTACAGATTTACAATCCAATTTTTTGATTTGACAAGTTCTATTTTGATTTTCAGCAACAATTACTGACTCTGCATAATAAAATGACTTACATCAGTATAGTCGCACATAAAAAGGATATTTTCATGAATTTTTTAGTGGCCGAACTCCGAATAAAAATCTCAGTTTCACTAATTTTAGTATTTAAATTGATTCTAAATAAGTTCTAACAAAAACACACACTACACACACACACACACATGTGTGCGTGCGTGTGTGTGCGTGTGTACGTTTAAAATCATATATAAAAAAACCTTTCTAAAAGATAAAATCGAGGCAAGTATATTATTTTTTTAAACTTTTTAAAAATTTTTCAAACTTCTTTTAATTCTTCAAACTTTTTTTAAGTATTTCAATTTTTTTAAACAAAATTTTGTAAAAGATATGCAGCCTATGCGTGTATCAATGAATTTATTATTAAATTATATTGCATTACTAAAAATAATAAAATAATGATTATGGCAATTTCACAAATTTAACGTATTGAAAGTTGTGAAATCAGAAAAGAATTTGTCAAGTATTTGACAAAAACAAGTGCGAAATAAATGCTAATGAAAGACGAGAAATCAACAAAATATGGTCAAGTATTAGAATTTAAGTAGTATAAAGTACAAATTGTACTAAGTAATAGAAAGTCTTAAACTTCTTAGATCCTGTATATATGTATGTAATTATGTAATGCAACAACCTATAGAACATATTTTGAGAATTATAGCTATATCTATTTTGTTGACGGTTGATTTCATAGACAATTACCCATATATTGTAAACTAAGTTTTTTTATAAAATATAATTTTTAAGTTGTGAAATTGTAGTATATAAGTAATTAAATTTTCAAATTAAATTAATTTAATGAAATAAATCAAATTATAATTAAATATTAGTTATATTATAAAATAGCTACAAGTAGTGAAAATTAGTGTAAAATGACTGGTAGAATCAAAGATTCCAAAGGAAATTTCGCAAGAACACATTCAGATGAAAAGAGGCCAAGAGGATTTTTTGGCTCAAAAGGAGACGATAGCCCAGAGAATAAGAAATGAAGACCCTGTACCTATGCACAGAAACTCCAAACATCAGTCACTCCGAATACTTGTGAAATCAAAAAAAGAATTATTAATATTCATAGAATTATTAATATTCTATTCGCTGAACTCCAAGGAATCATAAGTTCGAATAAATGTCATAGAAATGTAACTTTCAGTGAGTCAAGTACATACGAGTTTATCATATATCATCATCAAGTACTGGGACATAGGTACACTGGATTGCAAACTCTCTGTGGCGTATGAATTTACAAAAACCCACATCACAATCTGCTTTTGATTCAACTAATTATCAGTTGATGAAGCTACACCTCTCAATGCACGAGGACTCGATGTTTCTGGTTGAATCCATCTATCTTCTTCATTTTCTTACTATAAATTATATTATAAAAAAATTTACATAAAAGATTATTGTGCTTATTTGGCAGCTATCATAGATTCTTTCATAAACTAGCTAGCAGAGATGCTATATATCCAGGAAAAATTCAAAGACTTAAAACATGCCAAAAAAAGATAAGATTTTGAGAAGCTGATTTAGTTTCGTGGACTGACATAGTTATGCTCTAGCCTTATCATACATAAGTTTGACAGTTAAGGTTATAAACCATGTTCAAATATAAAATTAGATGACAATAAAAAATAAATTGAAATCCTTCTAACTGTTAGAAATATAGTTTTTCATATTATTTTACATTTTTATGATTCAGATGGCTGTATACACTAGAATAATAGTTTCAAAATAGTCTGCCTAGCCTGCAAATTACTGGTAAAACGATACACTTATATCAGAAAAAATTTGGATGAGACATCCATTTATTTTATAATTTTAATTAGTATTTAAAGGTGTTCTACTTCTTTAATGGGTTCAGCCTGAGTTAATTACTTTTATGTATACTTATTTATGCAAAAGGTTTTGCCTTACTTTAACCATGTAATACGTTATAAATATATATAAGATATATAAATATTGCACTATAAAATTTAATGAATATTAAATAAATATTATACGAATATTAAATAATTTTAGCTAAACATGTACGTTTTTCATCAATAATATTTATAGGTTAAAAATTTAAGATTTAAAAAATTGATATTTACCAATCACTTGTCGATGTTGTCAGCACCTCCAGAATTAGCAAAAACTTATTAATTTTTTTTTCCTGCTGTGTGTCGTATGCCGTAGAAAAAGGCGGGCTGAAAACTTTTGATGATGTATACCTCTAAAGATGTGTATAAGAATGAATGATTTTAACGCGCGAACTCTATAATTAACAATTTGAAATTTTGAGAAACGAACTCTCAAGGAGGTTGGCGGTAGCGATCGATCTGTGGTGTGAAAATAAGTATAGATGAGAATCTCCGGAGCCTATCAAAAATGCGTTCCGTTCCTCGAGAAACGGAATTTCTTAGCATTAAGAAACGGAACGCTTTGGGGGATAGGCTCCGGAGATTCTCATCTATACTTATTTTCACACCACAGATAGATCGCTACCGTCAACCTCCTTAGATCAGAAAACACAAAGAAAAGATTAATTATTGTAAAGTGAAAGTGATAAAGCTTTTGTTAATTCTAGAGTTTGCTCGTTAAAATCATTTATTTTTATGCACATCTTTAAAGGTGTACATAAAAATACACCATAGTACGGTATACAGCATCAAAAGTTTTCAGCCCGCCTTTTTCTATGGCTTGCGGCACAAAGCAGGGCAAAAAAAATTAATTATTGCAAACTGATAAAGTTTTTGCTAATTCTGGAGGTACTGGCAACATCGACAACTGATTGGTAAACATCAATTTTTTAAATCTTAAATTTTTAACTTATAAATATTATTGATAAAAATACATACATGTTTAGCTAAAATTAAGTATACTATACAAAATACATAGTTCCTTTTTTTTGGATCTTCGTGCAAATATTTATAAAACATTCATTAAATTTTATAGTGGAATATTTATATATCTTATACATATTTATAATGTAATACATGGCTAAAGTAAGGCAAAACCTTGTGCATAAAAAAGTATAGATAAAAGTATTGCCATGCCATGCTTGATCTTATGGGATGATTAAGGGGTTATGACAGAGTTAAGACTTGCAAAAAAAATACATTAAAGCTTGTAAATAATGTATATCTTACAGTGTTCTAAAAATTATATTTTTTCATTTAAATATAAGTAATACGCTTCATTTTTATGCATTAGGAATATGCATTAAGTGTTTAATGTGTTATATCAGTTAAAGGCATAATAATTTTGAATATTTTTGTGTACTTACCATAGCTTTCTGGAGTAACCGGTCCATCTTAGAGAATTACGAGAAAACTTTTGGTCATCTGAAATTTTAGCCCCGTCTGCTGCAGAAGATCCTTGATGTATCCTAAAGCTCACCACCTCATACCAGTGCGATCATGACCCAGAGTCTATTTGACTACTTGAGTCTATGAATACAGATTTGAAAAAAAATAGAAGAGGCAAAGAATTTTTCAGTAATCATAGTCGACATCCATCCTACCAATTCAAACAAAGTACTGGTAGCATCTGAAGCGCTTACTTCAACATATACTACACCTATGCCACCAAGAACCATGCCTTATGCATTTTCTTCAGCATTTAGTTCAAGACCTACGAGCACCAGTACATAACCTTCAACATTAGGTACGGCAGCCACAAAGTTAACACAGCCAAATATACCTGTATCAAATCAAGACAAAAATTATAATCAGATTATATAGAAATTAGCCCTGCAGAATATACGACATTTCTTTATTTTTAGCAGGATTACAGGAATCTTTGGCTTGCAAAAATTTCTGGTGGGGATATCATATTCAATGGAGTTGATATGAGAGGCCTCAGTAGTAAACTATCCATATCACTTGCACCGACTGCTTTTTTTTATATATATTATTATATATATATATTATATAATTTATGTATATATTATTATATTACAAAGGTATATATATATTATTATACTATAAAGTTACAACTTTATAGCAGTCGGTGCAAGTGATATGGATAGTTTACTACCGAGGCCTCTCATATCAACTCCATTGAATATGATATCTCCACCAGAAATTTTTGCAAGTCAGAGATTCCTGTAATCCTGGTAAAAATAAAGAAATGTTGTATATTCTGTAAGGCCAGTTGCTATATAATGTGATTATAGTTTTTGTCTTGATTTCGATACTGGTATATTTGGCTGTGTTAACTTTGTGGCTGCCGAACCTGATGTTGAAGTTTGCGTACTGCTGCTCGTAAGTCTTGAACTAAATGCTAAAAAAAATGCATAAGGTATGGTTCTTGCTGGCATAGGTGCAATAGATGTTGAAGGAAGCGCTTCAGATGCTACCAGTACTTTATTTGAATTGATGGGATGGATGTCGACGATGATTAATGAAAAATTCTTTCCTTTTCTTCTTTCTTCCAGACCTGTACTTTTCAAATGCAGATGAGGCTGGCTTTTTGTTTTTTAATCTTGATTTACTCTCATTTTGATTTTTATGAATCTTGAATCTTAAATCCACTACTAATAATGCACTTTCACTATATACTGATATTTAAAGTACATAAAATATTATAGAAAATTAGAAAAAACAATTTATGATGCATTTACTTGTTAGGAGGTAGTCCAAGAGTCTCTTATTGATATGTTAAATTGAGATGGGGTCCAGATAGAGGGTACTGCTATAGATTTGTTAAATAATATATTGAATGATAAGTATATGGGTGATTCTCTGTGAAATCAAATTTATCAAATTTATTTTTGTTTCTAAATACATTAAATCACTTTTTCTTGATGAAATACACCTTGAATTTTTTTAGATTTTTCGCATCGATTATCTTAGAGCTATAGGGGGTCAAAGTTGGTAAAATTAGGTTTTTTTGCATTTTTTTGCTGAGTTTCAAAAATTCATAGCTCATCAGAAATGGATTTTTCAGCAAAATAACATAGAACACTTTTTTTCGTAAATTTTGTCTATTTTACAAAAAAAATACTTTTAAACAAACACACACACACACACACATATATATATATATATGTCACAACTATATTATAATATATTTAGATAATAATAATAAATATACAAATAAAATACAGTATATATATAATAAATATATATATATATATATAATATATATTTATTTAATACACATATATATTTATATATATATTTATTATTTATATATTTATTCATTTATATATATATATATATATATTTATAAATACATAAATCGGGTATTTTGAATGCGCCGAAAGTAGGGGTAGTATAGGGTTATTTTTAAATATGGAATATTTATTTATAATATATTAATATATATATATAAATATATTATAAATATATTAATAAATATATTAATAATAATATATTAATGTTATTACTATTATTAATTAATAATTGATAAGATAATAATTTTCAATCGTATACATTTCCAATTAAAGATTTTTTCAAAACATGTGTTGTGAGATAGATTACTTCAAAATTTGTTCAAAGATAGGTATATATTTTCAGATAAAGGTTTTTTACACATGTGCTGATGTGGGGGGGGGGGGGTAGTCCTAGAGGCTATTTGCAATATGATCTCAAGATAAGGTTCAGACAATTGGGATGCTGGGATAGTTTAAAAAAAAATTGTTATTAAAAATTAATTTAAAATTTAATTTTAAGATAAAATTTGATTTAATTAAGTGTAATTTAAAAAATTTTTAAATTGTTAAATTTTTGAATTTGTCGTAGTGTTGAGGGGTATAGGGTAAAAGTCTATTTCAGATATTATTTCGAGATATGGTCCAGATAATCGGCAGGTTGGGATAGCTTTTATTAAAACAATTATTTTTGAGAAATTGTTCTTGAGAAATTGTTGTGAGGAGTGGTTCAAGAGTTTTCTTCAGATATTATCTCGAGATGAGATCACATAATTGTTAGAGATATTTTTAAAATAAAATAGCAAAAACATGATTTTTTAGCCCTACTGAAAATAATAACGTCATTTCATGACGTGCATGTATCAGGAATTGGAAAAAGATGATGTTATTTTAAATCGAAAAACGTCTTTTCATGGCAATAACGTTATTTTTTAATATAAATGACGGCTTTTGTAATAACGTTAAATGGCGCTCTTAAATAATGTTAAATTACGCTAAATGACGTACCAAAATAACGTCATAACAGGTCCGAAATTGCAGCCTCACCCATAACTTTATTAAACTCTATAAAATAACAATATGAAATTACGTTATGCAATTAGGTTATTATTTTCAATAGGGTATAACTTTGTAAAAAAAATTGTATCGAATAACGGGTTTCAGGAGCATAATCTATGGTATATTTCCTACAAAAAAGGAAATAAAAAAACATCAATTTTTTAAAATTTTAACTCTGTCATAATCCCTTAATATACTACCAGCAATTCTTGGATTTTTATTAGTGCAGCATAAGATCAAAGACTCACGTGAATAATTTCTATCAAATCTAAAAAATCTAATCTAAAATATTATAATTTAAAAAGGTACAATGGAGTCACCTCTAAAATGTAAAGATGATAGTGGTTTGTGGGATAGTGACGATGAGTCGATTAAAGGTAAAGGAAAGGATACGATGTATGCAGCTATTCGCTTTTGTATTGAGAAAGACGTTAGAATTATATCCACGAAGGACATTGAAAAATTTGATCCACATAAAACTGAATTCCCGTACTATGCATTGGTAGCTAAAGATGTTGACTCTGATGAAGACACTATTTACGAAGCAGCAACTGTTCTTGCTGTATCCCGTGTGACGGGGATCCCGTCGATGGCTGCTCGCCTGGACACCACCCAGTTGAGATAACAGACTCTTATACTCGGTGGTGCTTTCAGCAGCAAGCGAGCAGTCAGCTGTAGAGCCAGGAGGACAGCGCGGCGCCGAGAGCAGCCGCCGCCGAGCAGCAGCAGCACGAGGCGAGAGCGAGAAGTGGGGGAAGCACAGCGCGTAGCAGCGCGCGGCAGCCAAGGCGAGAGAGAGAGAGAGAGAGGGACGGACGGCGCAGCGCTGGAGCAACGAGAGCGAGAGAGACAAGAGATACGAAGCATGCGAGCCACGAGGCGTACGCGCGTGAGCGGCGGCCGCCATGTTGGCGAGCAACTGACTGTAGTATGAGTGCGAGAGTGACAGAGATAGCGAGCGGATGAATGCGTTAGAGACAGACAAAAGAGAGAGTGGAGGCAACGCGTATGCGCTGCATGCTATTGGGAAAAGGTGTAGGGCTACGGCTCGATCCACAGCGCGCGTGCGAGCGGATAACAAAAATGTAAGCGTGCCGAAGTATGTAATTGTGCGAAAATGCGTAAGCGTAATTAATAGAGCCAGATAAGCGTGTAAACGAGTTTCAAAAATCGCGCGCATTTATGAGAATGGTAAAAGAGGGCGCGAGAGTGCGAATGGCATATATGGTGCGAAAGCGTGGAAAAATGTAATAGGCGCGAGAGACCGATCTAGCGGAAATGCGTGAGTGCGAGTGAGAGAGTGAGAGACGCCGCGAACCGGCGTAGTTGCCGAACGCGCGAGGCTAGTCAGTATCGAGTACCGCGAGGACCGAGACACGACAAGAGAAAGAGCGAATTTTCCAAGGCGACGACCAGAGCGACCCGAGCAATATCCCCCCGTGTGCATCTTTCCGAGCGAACATTAGTTCTTTCGCGAGCGCTTCCACAGGGAACGAGGCACCACCAGAACGCGAGGAAGTCGTGCAAAAGGATTAGAGACAGGTAGGAGTGTTGTGATATACCTCCCCGCCGCGAGTCCATAACCTAAAGCCAGCCCGCGATATAGACGGAGAGCTCGCCCGAGGACGAGCACGCGTCCGCGAGTAGAATAAATATTGATTTGAATTTTTTTATTATTAATAAATTACTAAGTGTTTTATTTTATAAAGTCGCGTGTCTTATTTTGCGTATCATTCTCCCTGCACCTCTCCCCCGTGACCTAGAGTGTAAGAGAGTCTCAAGCCGGCAGAAAAGTGTTGAAGATCGCGAGTTCGGGCGTCCAACAATAATTATTAAATACGGGCTCGCGATAAACCTGCATAGGTGTCAACTACGTTGTGCTACGCCTCCCCAGGGACGGTAAAAAGTGCAACGTCACACCCGTAAGTATAAGCTGTAGAAATAAACATGAATTATAGTCTGGGAGCCCTGGCATTTTGTCGGCCACATTCATCTATATTTAATTGTATTGTCGAAATATGTTAATAATAACCAAAATTAGAAGTAATCCCAAATTTTCGACTTCAGATCTGATCGGGAACATTGTTATTATTGCAAAATAAATTTCAAAAAAGCACTTTTTTTCGTTTTTCGCGAATAACTTTTTTGTAACTGATTTTATGTAAAAAAGGGTAAAGATGAGAGTTGTTCAGAATTGAATTTTTCATAAGACACATATATGGCCGAATGCAAAATCAATTTTTTTCTTTTCATTTTCTTCATATTGTCACACTTTTTACAAAAAAGGGTTTGATTTCATTAAATAAGCTCTCAAAGACAACTTTTAGTACAATGCAAAAATTGGTGTCCGATCTCGATATTTCAAAATAACATCCTATTGCTAAATTTTTTACCTTGAAATTTCAAATTAACATCCTATTGCTAAGTTGTTTACCCTAAAATTTCAAATTAACATCCTATTGCTAAATTGTTTACCCTAAAATTTCAAATTAATTTCTAAAATGAAAAGATAAATGGACCCAACCGTGTTTAATCGACAGCTTATGACTTTCTTAATAAACGCTGAAAAGAAATTTTCTCAAAATTAATATTTAAAAACATTAATAACATAAATTTTGTTAAGCTCGAACCAATAAGATCCAAGATAAACAAACTTTTTAACCGATGATTACACTGAAAATGCTTGATATTTTTAGCTGAAATTTTACACAGTCGCCGTTAAAATGATGCTCTGAAAAATGACATTTTAACCGATCGTTCTAGATAGTTTAATTTGTCTAAAAAGGATATGAAAATATGAAAAAATGCAAACAAAAAAATTTATTTTTGTTTAACAATTTAGCAATGAAAAAAGTTGATTTTGCATTTGGCCCTACATATATCTTATGCAAAATTCAATTCTGAATAACTTTCATCTTTTACCCTTTTTTTTCATAAAATCAAGTACAAAACAGTTATTCGCGAAAAACTAAAAAAAAATTGCTTTTTTGAAGTTTATTTTGTAATAATAACTTGCGTACATGAACTCACCCCGCTCACTTTCCGGTTGTAATTCTTTAACTGTTGATACTATTCAAGAAATTTTATTATAAAATCTTATTTTATTAATGTAATCTAAGAAATTTTTTATTTTAATATATTAAGTATTTATTTCTTAATTTATTTTGAAACTAAATACTTGAGTATTTTTGTATTGTGATTACTTTTTAACTATTTAAATTACAATTAATAGCTATTTTTTAAGTTTATAACTTGTTATATACTTTCAGTAGGTTACAAGTAACATATTTCGACAATACAGTTTAATGTAGAAGAAAGTAGACAATATCCGACTATTGAACTCCCTGACTTCTGGACTATTATAATAATAACAAAATTGTATGTGATCTTATTTGTCAGGTTCTGAAAGTAAACTGAAAAATCGGAGCAAAAGGTGGCCAAATCCAAAAAAGCGTAGAAGTGATATATTACACCAACTAGCACAAGAAAAAGAATCTAACAGAATGAAAGTTGAAAATCCTTTAAAAAAAAAGTTAAATCAAAAAGTATATCAATTGCAAATGTAAGTTTTGTAATTTTCCAAATTATTATCAAGCATTTATTAAAATTAATATACAATATAGAGTATATATGGGTAATTCTCTGACAAATCAAGCAGTAAATTTTTTGACCCTATCCAAAAATATTTTTAAAATATTCCTAAGAGACATGTGAGTGTCCCTGAATGTTTTCAGATTTTTTGCATCAAGTATCTTCGAGTTACAGAGGGTCAAAGTTGATGAAATCATGTTTTTTTACTTTTTCTGACGACTTTCATTAATTTGTAGAGCCTCAGGGAAGCATTTTCCACTATAAAGACATGCAACATTTTTTTCTGAAAATTTTCTATGCTTTTCAAAATAAAATTATTTCTATTCATTCCTCGGTACACAAATAACGTAATTTAACGCTTTAAACATCATTTAAATAACGCTATTTAACGTTCTAAAACATCTCAATTTGAAGCATCATCCATAACGTCATTGATGACGTTATTTCATAACGTTATTTTATAACGTCATTAAACGTAATTATTTGGTGTATGCTTTAAGATAAACAAATAATCAAAAAAAGATTTTAGATAGCAAAAAAAATTTAATTTTTTCAATTTTTTCGAGTTAATTTTCATACTATTTCTAATAAAAACAATTTCCGAATGTTATTACAGGAAGATGCAATAAAAAACCAAGAAGATAAAGTACATATTTTAAAGGATAAACAATTAGTTTTTGATGCTACAGAAGATGCTAGTGAAGATAATCAAAAAGAATTGGAATCAGAAGCATATACAAAAAGAAAGTAAAACAATCTAAAAAAAAGAAGAAGTCATCTGCTTTCGAGCACGATACTACAAACCCGTCACCAAAGCTATCTTCTACTGTTAACAAAAGCAGATCTGCTCCTACTACCAGTACCAAATCTACTCCTATCGTATCAACTACTCCTACTACCAGTGCCAACAAATCTACTCCTATCGTATCAACTACTCCTACTACGAGATCTACGCGTACCACTAAATCTACTCCTAGTATCGGATTAACTACCCCTACTACCAAATCTATACGTACCACCAAATCTACTTCTAGCATCGTAATAACTACTCCTACTACCAGATCTCTGCGTACCACCAAATCTACTCCTAGCGTTGTAATAACTACTCCTACGACCAGATCTATGCGTACCACCAAATGTACTCCTACCAAATGTACTCCTACCAAATGTACTTCTACCAAACGTACTCCTACCAAAACTACTCCTACCAAATCTACTCCTACCAGATTATCTGCTGAAGACGAAGATTCGATGCAATCACCATCCCTGATATATTGTAGAAAAAAGAGAAAGACTCATTCGCAACTGTCGACTGAATCTTCAAAGACAAATTCGTACGAAAATCTTTATGATACCTCTACACCTTCAACTCAAGAAAGTAAAAGGCGTCGACTGAACTCACCAACAAAAAACAAAGAAAAAGCATTAGGTAAAGGATTTTTTTACTTATATAAAGTGTATAATAATAATAATAATATCAAAAATCAGTGGCATTGAAACGTAAGGGGGGAGTCTGGTAACGAGGCAAAAAAAGTATATTTTCTATGATTTGAATTGAGGGAAATAAACACGGTACAATTTTCAAGATATATTCTTAATTAGTTTTAGAATAGATGAAGTAAAAATACTACATCAGGCGTAAAGTGCGTTCACTAAAAAGCAATGATACCTATACAATCTAAAAATTTTGGTTTAATTCAAAACGAAACTCGCTAACGAGAGTTGAACGATTGATGCTAAATTCCAAATTATACGGAATCATATAAAAATTAATAAAAAAAAAAGTAATGTAAAAATTAATATAGTACTTTTAACAGATAAAAATTCAAGAAAGTTTAAAGCTTATAACTTTTCAAAAATGTCGATGAACAGCGTTTTAAATATATCATTTCAAAATATTATTCAGATAAAATCACAGATATTTATACAATGGAGCACTGCTGTATAAGCACTGATCTTTTATAATTTTCAAATCAATCATCTTTCTATCCGCTAAATAGCAGTGCCAGAAATGACAAAATATGCATAACTCTATAAATTATAAAATAAAAGCATTACTGTTGAGGTTTTATTTGTGTGTTGCGGAAGTAAATAAGAAAACCAGAATTATATTTTACTTTATACTTATTTATATAAAGATAAATCAAGCTTATCAATGCAATTATATGGGCGCTCTCTCTCACTCGCAGTCCATAGGACAACTGACTAACATTTACAAAATCGTCCGTCGCTAGAGAGGCGATATCCAAGGAGTGGGGGAAGAGCGAGCTTGATGTTCAGCTTGAAGCTGCTCACTTCAACTCAACAATTACTTAAAGAAAAAGTTAATACATTTAAATTTTTATTATTTATTATATAGATAAACATAGCTCAATAGGCAAATGAAATTTCATTTCTATTTTAAACTTCCTAACTATTTTTTCATAAACAGTTAATGAATAAATTTTGTATAGAAAATAGATTTTTATAGTGTAGATACATGAATAGACTATATATTGCAATCAACATTGAAAAATAATCATTTTAAAAGATGACGATGGATTTTATTTTTTGACGCCTGTCTGCATACAGATTTCCAAATTGGAGAATATACAGTGCAGAGCCTACATTAAAAAATTATTTTTGACTCGAGTAGAGCGATACATTCATTTTTTCTATGTACTATACTTTCGAGTGATAGTCACATACCGTTTAAAAGATGACATTGAGGATTCACGGGTATAGTTATTCATTTGTTTTCTAATTCTGCCCAGGGATTGCATGACATACTTAGCCCTCGCTCTGTGGTGCTACAGTTCACTTTACGATTCCCTACCATTTCCCCGAAACACTTTACGCGTGATATGGTGAAAAATAGAGTTTTCAAAGCCTTTAAACCAAAGTTCCCCCTTAAAAATTATTTATGTAGAGATAAATATAAACATGAATAATATAATAAAATCGTAATATTAGATCCTGAAAATCTTGGATTAGAGGAAAGAGACCACACGTCTCCTAATGCTACCACTTCAAACTTGTCGACTGTAGTCGGATCTAAAAATATGAAGAAAGCAAAGGCGTACAAAAAAAAAATTGTAGATTTTTTATATGACTCTGATGATTATGAACAATCAGACTTGCCAAAACGACCGAAGCTCAGTAAATGGGAGGAGGAGAGTATAAATGAAGAGACTGGATTCCTGGTGAAGGTAAAAATCTATTCTTAGTATATTTATGTTTGCAATCAACTTTTAAAAATAAAATAAAAATGTTTAATAAAATTAGCGTTTATCTTGTAACATTTGTAGAAGTAAATATACCAAGTACATTATTTTCTATTGTTAGCTTCAATGAAATTAACATTCATAAGTTGAATAAATTAATGTATAGTCGAGGCAAGCTAGCATTTTTGCATAAATTTTTTTCCAGGTTTATTTTTATGATTATTTTCAAAGTTTATTTTGCAATAATAACAATGTTCCCGACCTGGTCCGAAGTCGAGACTTTAGGATCATTTTCAGTAAGTTGCCAATAACATATTTTAATCATAAAAATAAACCTGGAAGAAACCTAATGATATAACACTGTTTGTCTCCCTGACGCCCCGACCAATACAAAATAGATTCATTTTATATTGTTGTTAAATGCATAAAATTATATTTATTAAATTTATTTAAATACTACATTAGCTATTAATTAAATGAACCTATTTTTTTAGAAACAGATGTGGCACCTGCATTATAATGTGTCAGTTCCATACAAAACTTGGAAAAATGCCATAAGATCTAAAAGTCAGTACGGGTTTTTAAGGGAAGTATGTGTTCCACATGTATGGAGCCAGAAAGACTTTGTTAAAAAAGCAGTCCAAATTGATAGGACAAGCAACGCATCTGATAGGCTCGCACTTACTCCTAGGAAAAAAGAAACAGTGAGAAGTAAGATAATATTTAATTATAAATTTCTTTCTACACATCATTCTTCTTCTCTGTTAGCAAGGGGTTTCTAAACTGAATTTCATTCGTTTACAGAAGGATACGTTCAATATCTTTTGGAAAAGCAAATGATTAAGGCTAAACCACTGAATAAAGATGAGCAAAAAAATCGTGACAAGTTGGTTGCAAGATTTGGACGCGATTTGGGTATCGTTATTGCTCAGGAACGACAAAGATACAAAGAGCATGAAGAATTCGAATCTAATCTCGAATCGATTCTTAGTCAGTAATTATTATGATATATCTTTCTACCAGCAGCGTATTTAAACGCAATATTATTTTGTTAAAGCGTGTTGAAACGCGTATTGAAGCATATTGAAATGCATTTCATTAAAATCATCACTATCGACAAAGTTATTTAGTGTTTTATATAAATGAGATATAAAAAAGTATTTTTATTTTGGTACAGCGTCCTTAAACGCAACTTTATTTAGTTTAACAAAATCAAAATAGTTAAAAAAAGTAATTTTGTACTGCTACAGCGTCGTTAAACGCGTAATAATTTAGTTTAAAAGAATAATGACTAAAAATACGTATTTTTATATTAGTACAGCGTGTTTAAACACACAATTTAGTTTAAATGAATCAAAGTATTTAATAAAGTATTTTTATACTGGTGCAGCGTCCTTAAACGCAACTTTATTTAGTCCAACAGAATCAAATTATTTCGAAAAGTATTTTTGTACTGGTACAGCGTCCTGAAACGCAAAATTATGTAGTTTAAAAGTAACAAATAGAAAAGAATTTTGTACTCACTTATTATTTTGCAGAAAAAAGTTTATTTAGTTTAAAAGAATGAAATTATTTAAAAAAGTATTTTTTTACTCATTCAGCGTCTTTAAACGAAAAATTATTTAATTTAAAGCATAAATATGTATACGTTATATTGTTAAAGACTGAATAATAAACTTCGATTAATAAACAATATTAAAAAAGAATTCTTTTAGTTTAATTCAGTGTGAAAATAACATTATCAATCATTTTTAAATGTTGTAAAAATAACGTTGCAGTTATATAACTTTCTTTACAAAATTACAGCATTGAAACATTTAAATACATGATGTTATTACGCAACATTAACTCATGCCAAAAAATAAAGTAATTATGGTTGGTTGCGTGCATGGAAAATTAAGTTATTAATCACGCATACTGGTTACTCTGAAAATGACGTTACTCGTGTACCTATTAATTGGTATGGAAATTACGTTATTTCGTGCATTTTATTCTTGTGCAGAAAATGACGTTATTTTGTGTATACAATTCCTGTTAAGAAAATTACGTTATTTGGTGTACCCCATTATTGTTAAGAAAATAACGTTATTTCGCGCAACTATTTTTGTGAAGACAATGACGTTATTTAATTTATCCATTCCTTTCCAGAGAATGATGTTATTTCCAGCATTTAATTCTGTTCATAAAATGACGTTATTTTGTGTATACAATTCCTGTTAAGAAAATTACGTTATTTGGTGTACCCCATTATTGTCAAAAAAGTAACGTTATTTTGCGTAACTATTATTGTGAAGGCAATGACGTTATTTAATACATCCATTCCTTTCCAGAAAATGACGTTATTTCGAGCATTTCATTCCTGTTCAGGAAATGACGTTATTTTGTGAATACAACTTCTGATGAGTAAATGACGTTATTTTATGTATACCATTTCTGTTCAGAAAATGACGTTATTTTGTGTATACAATTCCTGTTAAGAAAATTACGTTATTTGGTATACCCCATTATTGTTAAGAAAATGACGTTATTTCGCGTAACTATTATTGTGAAGGCAATGACGTTATTTCATGCGTCTATTCCTTTCCAGAAAATGACGTTATTTCCAGCATTTCATTCCTCTGCAGAAAATAACGTTATTTCATCCACATCATTATTGGTATGCTAATGACGTTATTTCATCCTGCACCTTATTATTGGTATGATAATTACGTTATTTCGTGTATCATATTCCAGTTCAGAAAATGACGTTATTAATCGTACCGCAATATTGTTCAAAAAATGACGTTATTTCGCATAACCTATCATTGTGAAGGCAATGACGTTATTTTATATATTTAATCCTTCTCAGAAAATTATGTTATTTTGATCATTTCATTCCTGTTCAGCAAATGACGTTATTTTGTGTATACAATTTCTGTTTAGAAAAATGACGTTATTTCGCACACCCCATCATCATTCAGATAATGACATCATTTTTCCTAAAATACTGAAGTAACGTTACTTTACATAAAATGACGTTATGCAATAACGTTATCAGATGTTCCAATTTGTGACGTCGTCAATAACGTCATTTCATCACGTTGAATAACGTTATTTGAGAACGTCATTTTACGTTTGGAAATAACGTTATTATTTGCGATAGGGTATAAGTAGTTCTGTAAAATGGTCTGCATAATTACTGCATATTATTATGCAAAAAAACATGTATAAAATTATGTATAAAAATATTTACGATATTTGACTGCTGCTCTATAGATTTCCCAGTATGTAATCCTAAGACTAATTATGTCGTCGAAAAGCTATTAAACGTCAGGCTGTGCATCTGCATATTGTTCTGCAGAGAAACATACATGGAATTATGCATAAAGAACTGCATAATTACTGCATGCAATTCTGCATGTTATACTGCATGAAAACATACAAAGGATTATGTATAAAATAATATTCAACGTCACCCTACAGATGTGCATATTTGCCTGCATGTAATCGTACGACCAGCTATATCGATGAAAAGCTATGTAACATCAGCCTGGTATTAAGCTCGTTATTCTACAGGAATACATATAAGTAGTTCTGTAAAATGGTCTGCATAATTACTGCATGTTATAATGCAAAAAAACATGCATAAAATTATGTATAAAAATATTTACGATATTTGACTGCTGCTCTATAGATTTCCCAGTATGTAATCCTAAGACTAATTATGTGGTCGAAAAGCTATTAAAGGTCAGGCAGAGAAACATACATGGAATTATGCATAAAGAAATTCATACTTACTGCATGCAATGGTGCATGTTATACTGCATGAAAACATGTAAACAATTGTGTATGCAATTCTGTATGTTAAATTTTATGACAACATGCAAATAATTATGAATGAAATTCTGCATTTTATATTAAATAACAACATGACAACAATTATATATGCGATTCTGCATCTCATATTCCATAACAATATGTAAACAATTATGCATGCAAATCTGTATATTATATTGCAGGGTAACATGCAAACAATTATGTATATAATATGCACAATGTTTCGCTGCAGCTTCTTGTATTTCCCTGCACGTAATCATACGATCAGTTATATAGAACAAAAGATGCATAATGCAAGTTTGATGTTCTGCATATTATTCTGCATGAAAGAAGTATGCAACTATAAATAATGAATTGTATAATATTAATGATCTAGTAATTATGCAAAGAGTTATTTTTATAGAGCTATATACAATGCATGCTTGATTTTTGGACTGTTACCATACATGTAATCATGGAAAGAGTTATGCTTATAACTCTTTCATAAATATATAACAATATTTATGATGTCTTTCTGCAGTTCTATAAATTCCCCCAAGTAATCGTATTACCATATATATCGATGAAAAGCTATGTAACAAAAGCCTGATGCTATGCGTGATATTCTGTAATTTAATCTTCTTGCAATTATACATAATGGACTATCTCATTTCTGCATGATACACTGCACGAAAAAATGCATACAATTATATGTAAAAAGGTGTACAATGTCTGCCTGTGGCTTTACATATTTCCCTCTATATAATCCAGCGACCAGTTATATTGACGAAAAGCAATGTAAGCCTGTGACTCTGCATGTTATTCTGCAGTAGAACGCACATGTTATATATTATGATCGGCTCCATTTTTATACCTATGGGTGTGTATGTCATCTGGCATGCAATCATACATAAAGTCATAAGAAAAACTATAAAACGTCTGCTCGTGATTGTGCATGTTGTTCTGTAAAAGATACATTCAAATGTTGGCTTTATATAAATATATATATTTACATGTTTTTAAACACATACATAGACTTTATATTTTTGTCAACAATTACATGTGTTATATATTCATTAAAATTACATATTAATATATAATTACATTAATTATTAATATATACATAAATTTTACATGATATATACTACTATTTTAGTCAGTCTCAAACTTATTAACAATTTCAATAACACACATTTTATCTGAATTATACGGAACAACAATACATTTCGATTTTATTGAAGATATTTTACAACAGGTTAAGATATTGGATACTTTTACGATAAATGAGAACGCATTCGAATGGAAATTTATGTAGTTGCATAAAGATTCATCTAAAATGGTTATTTTTTGACCAATTATTATATATACTTTGTTATCAGCTGCAGTAGGTTCAGTGGAAGATATTTGAATTAAGCCAGATATGTTTATGATTTTGTTATCAACAGTTAAAACGTAGGAATTTTTTCTGTTTTTTAATCTTTTATATTCTGAGGAATGAAATAAAACATTTTTATAAATAAATCTGTGATACCATTTACATTTTACTTCTATTTCTTCTTCCAATAATTGTTCAATTATGACTTTCTGTACAGTTGTTAAATTTTTATTTTTTGCACTTCCAAATATTTTTAGATCATTTGAATATTCAATACAATTTTTTACAGTGCATTGATTCATAAGTTTTAGAAATAAATCGACTACTTTTGGACTACATTTATCATTTTCGAAAACATATGAATTATTTTTAATATATCTTAATCTTTGGAAATTCTTGCAAATTTGTTGAGCAACGTATTGTGTACCATGACAAACTTTTTTAATAACGCCATTGAAGTTTTCAAATGGAAATGCAGACCAAGCCCACAAACTTCCATAATTTTTCACAAACCGATGTATGTGTAGCAATAGATGTACATTGAATTTTAAATATTTGTCTCCATACAATCTTTTAGTTTTTTGAACAAATTTTTCAAGTGCAGATTTGGCCATTATGAATTCGTCGTTAGTAATACATTCTTTTGAAAATAAATACAACCCAAAACAAAATAAAAACCAATGATTGTAGTACCTTTTTATCATCAAATCTTTTAAGCTTGGTAGTGAATAATATAAAACAAAGCTTTTCCATTCACTCGCTTTTATTTCTCAGTTATGGGTTGTGGAGTTCTAGTAATTTCAGTTGGTGGATAAATAGATAATAACTTATGATTAAATTCTGATAATTTTAGTCCCAAGTAATAACTTTCATTGCAATTTGTTGAATCGAACCAGGAAGTAACAAACAATTTTGCGACTCCAAGAAGACAAGCGTGCATGTAGTCGGGAGGGAATGAGTCAATTATATCAAATACTGGTAAAAGCGATGTTATAGATGGACCTTTCACACCTTTAACAGCCATCTTAGATTCTACAGCAAGGTTTACAAGAGTATTGTGATTCCTACTTGAACGTAATTCTAGTGCTTTGAATGAATACACACGTGCAGAACCTCCCCCTACACGCACTTGCTTGCCTTCATGGAAACAATAAGAACACCCGTATTTACCATTGAACTGCTTCATGTTCTGCACCATTGGTCTAGCTACTGAGTCTACTACACATGCCAAAGTATAAATTTTTATATTTAATTTATTTTCATTCTCAAATATCGTGCATTCCATCCCTTTATCGCTCAATTCTAATAATTCTTCTATAAACGGTTTAAGGTACATATTCATGCATGGTTTTTTCTTTCCATACCACAGACCACAGAGAAATACATTATTTTTTCTAACTCTGTATTTAAATTCATTTATTGATACAAGTACGGGCCACATACCTACTTTAGAAGAATTGTAAAAGCTTACTCCATCAACATTCCACTGAATACTTAAATCATTTTGGCCTATAACATTTTTTTCCTTCAATTGTTTGTATACCTTACCATTAATAATATCATTCTCAAGACAGTCTTTTCTTAATTCTAAGTATGAAAAGCGTGTAAACGATACAAGTCTCGCGTCGCGTGCCAACTCGCGTGACTTACTAAGGACCGCCTAATTACACAAGTACGGAAATTTGTACTTGTGTTTGTTTTTCTCGCGCCAATGATCAACGCTCGGGTATAGTGTTGACATGTGCGTGAGCGCTCGGGTTGCGGCCGCAATAATGTAGGGACGAAAACTTACAAACTACAGCGGGCGTTTCGGTACAGGGACGTACCAACGGGTCTTAAATTCTATGTCTCCATATGCATGGAGACAGCAAGGCTATTTGTACCTTGCAATATATATATAGATAGATATACACGTAAGGTACCATTATTTTTCTGTCCACGTCGCATCCATTCGTATCAGAGCTATTTAACATTGCGTGATTAATGGAAGGTAATGTCGAAATACCGCTCTCCTATCCGGAACTTATAATAGGCAATAAATAAACTACATTCATTGAACTACCGAACCTACATATTCTTTATTATAAAACCATCGCTACTCGTAATAATAAATATATAGTTGTGAGCGTGACTATTCAGTCGTAACAGTTGGAACGGAAGGTACGAGGATTTGAAAAACGGCGAATTTCGCTTTTTTCCACGAAATCGCTCGATTTCGGCAAATCCAGAGATTTTTCCCTGTATTCAAATGATTCAAAATTTTGATCCAGTTATAGGGTTATGAATGTTTCAATGTTTCATAGTTCAAATTAAAGCTCTTTTCTTCTATTTTTTGTTAGTTAGTCCAAAATTTTTTATAACTACCAATGTGCGATATACATTGTGACGTTGTGCTTTTTCCGTCCCTGGGGAAGCGTAGCACTACGTAATGACACCTATGCAGGTTACCGCGAGCTCGTATTTTATAATTATTATTGGACGCCCGAACTCGCGATCTGGTACTTCTATGATGCCGGCTTGAGAGCTCCTTATACTCTAGGTCGTGGGGGAGAGGTGCAGGGAGATAAATACGCAAAATAAATACACGCGACTTTATAAAATATAACACTTGGTAATTTATTACAAAAATCAAATCAAAAGTTTATCTACTCGCGGACGCGTGCTCGTCCTCGGGCGAGCTCACCGTCTATAACGCGGGCTGGCTCTAGGTTAGGGACTCGCGGCGGGGAGGTATTTCGCAACACTCCTACCTCTCTCTATTCCTTTTGCTCTACATCCTCGCGTTCTGGTGTTGCCTCGTACCCTGTGGAAGCGCTCGCGAAAGAAACTAATGATCACTCGGAAAATTGCACACGGGGGGGAAATACTCTGGTCGCTCTGGTAGTCGCTTTGGAAGAGTCGCCTTGCTCGCTCACACGTTGTGTTTCGGTCCTCGTGGTACTCGATACTCCTTGGATACTCATTCGATACTGACTACACTCGCGCGTTCGGCAACTACGCCGATTCGCGGCATCTTTCGCTCTCTCACTCGCACTCACGCATTTCTGCTAGATCGCTCTCTCGCGCCTATCACACATTTCCACGCTTTCGCACCATATATCATAGTTGTACTCTTGCGCCCTCTTTTACAATTCTTTTAAATGAGCGCGACATTTAAAACACGTTTACACACTTGACTGGCTCTATTAATTACTCTTACGCATTTTCGCACAGTTGCGTACTTCGGCACGCTTACATTTTTATTTACCGCTCGCACGCGCGCTGTGGATCGAGCCGTAGCCCTCCACCTTTTCCCAATATCATACGGCGCATACGCGTTGCCTCCACTCTCTCTGTTGTCTGTCTCTAATGCATTCGTTCGCTCGCTATTTCTGTCACTCTCGCACTCATGCTTCAGTCAATAGCTCGCCAACATGGCGGCCGCCGCTCGCGCGCGTACGCCTCGTGGCTCGCATGCCTCGTATCTCTTGTCTCACTCGCTCTCGTTGCTTCAGCGCTGCGCTGTTTGTCCCTCTCTCTTTCTCTCGCCTTGGCTGCCGCGCGCTGCTACGCGCTGTGTTTCTCCCACTCTCTCGCTCTCTCCTCGTGCTACTGCTGCTCGGCGGCGTGCTGCTCTCGGCGCCGCGCTGTCCTGTGGCTTTAACAGCTGATTGCTCGCTTGCTGCTCTGAAAGCACCACCGAGTATAAGATTTTTATATCTTGACTAGGTGGTGTCGAGGCGAGCAGCCCTCGACGGGATCCCTGTCACAATATATATACTTTCAAAAAATGATCTACTTGAGAAGCATATATATAGCTCACTACATTAACAAATTTTAATTTAGACTTTTATTTTATTTTTAATTTAGAATAGTAGAAGAAAAGAGCTTAAATTGAAACTATTATCCATTTAAAATGAATGCCTGGATCAAGAGTTAAGAAGATTTAAAGAAAAAAGCGTTAAATTGGCTATTTTAATTCAAGGCTATTTCAATTCAATTTAATTAAAGGTATTTTAGGGTTCTTTAAGTCTGTGTATATGAAAAAAATCTAAAAATTTTAATACTGTAGATAATGACCTTTTTCTAATGTTTAGAGCTAAAGCCGCGGTCATTTTTTTCGGTTTCTCGCTTGCAGCTCGTTGTTGGTATAGGCTTTTGACTAGGCACACATCAATTTATTGTTTGAAATGAGCTACCAAAGAAAACTAGAATGGTTCGATAGATGTACCCTCGAAAATAAAAAAGTGCAATATTTGAACCGAGTTGAATGACACTTTCTGATGGATTTCCACATAAGTTTTCGCTGCTTGCACGTAAGTTGGCTTCTCGTACATAAGTTTCAGTTCTTCGCACATGAGAATTGGCTCCTCGTACATACGATTTCGCTGCTCGCACTTACTTGCACCTTGTATATAAGAGCACGCGTGTACCTGGTAGCATTCTACTTGGAACAGACATGATTTCGGCGTATTTCGACCCATGACAATTCAGGCTAACGACCATACGATGCCGATGCCCCGACGGGCCTTTTGGTATATACGATATAGGGATTTATTCATTGCGACGTAGCAATAATTATTGCTGCGTCGTGATCATTGTTGTACGGCTAGCTGACTTACTCTCGGCGAGTTGACAGCTCCTGGAGCGGAGCCAGCGCTCGGTGGCGCTCGCAGGAGTTGCCTCTGACCGACCGCGTGCGGAGCGCAGGATGTGAGCTCTCGAGTCACACCTGCGCAGCGCGTCGGCGCTCGGGAGGGGGCATGGCAGGAAGCGAGCCGGCGGCCGCGCGCACGCGGTTACATGCATGCGGCGGTGTGTAGAGGGGAGAGCGCGAGTGTGAGTGTGAGCGAGAGAGAGGGAGAGAGAGTCGGCGCGCGCGGGAGAGAGACATTTGGCGAGAGTGGGAATCGAGTGTGTGCTTGAGAGAGAGAGAGAGAGAGAGAGAGAGAGAGAGAGAGAGAGAGAGAGAGAGAGAGAGAGAGAGATGAATATAGTGGCGCGAAGTTGACGGCCTTTGGAGCGCTCAGAGTTGACTTTATGTTGTCTTGCGGACGTCATTGAGATGTATAGAGGAATATACGGGCTAGGAATCTTCGAGGATGATAGGGGCTTTTCAAATATCGCGCGGATTACAGATTATTTATAGGTGGAGCCACCGGATGGATATCGACATGATTGATTGATTGATCGATATCCATAAAGGGGGCGCGAATTTGCATTTTGAGGAAAATACATAGAGGACGTTAATTGATTTTCTAACCAATGATAAAATTGGATTTGGAAAAGAGGGCGCTGGGGAAAATCACGGATAGAGGAATAAATTAGTGGTGGTCTATTAATGGCCAATAGAGGATTTATTTCAGATAAAGGACCAACTGGAAAATTCGGTGATCAGATCGACGCTTCCGTGAAGAAGGAGGCCGGGTGGGAAAAACGCCTGGAGCCTCTCTAGAGCAGTTTGATCCGCAATAAATTGCAATTTTTTCTTAGTCGCCATATTAGTGTGAATTTTGAAGGAGTTACGAGTTGCAGAGCCGACGAGGAGTTTTCGTTGGATATTTTGTAGAGGAAGTTTGGAAGAGACGTTTTCTTTGGAGGAATTATTGTGGAAGAATTGGTGAGAGTTCGATATACTATATAATATACGGAACATATAGAGGAATAATTTCCATATTGAGGAACACGTGCCGCGTTCGTTAGAGGAAACATTTCGCGCGTTTCAGCGGATGGCGGTTTTCCCTTTGGCTTATTTAGAAGCAAACGTAGAGGAAATTTCGCGGCCCTTTTTCTATTTAGCACTGTGAAGCAGCCTTGGACTTAGTAATTTGGCCGCGTGCCCATGAGTTTATTTCGAGTTTGAATTTGTTTGCCGAATGAACTGATTGTATTAACAAAATAGAATATAACCGTACTTTATTACTTAATTTATTTGTGTTCAACAATTTTCACCCGATTGCCACCACACTTCCCGTTTTTCCACCATTGCAGGGATACTACGAACCAGGGAAAAAGAGGAAAGCCGTGTGTGTAATAAATACTTTGTACATAACTGGAACTCCCGTGTGGGCGGGAAAATTCCACGTTACATCATTTAATATTATATGACGTAACGCGGTTTTCGGTGTTGTGAGGTTCGCGTTACTATCAGCCTTGTCTCCGTGAAATCTGCCATGGATTCCCGGTAGGCGCCAGACGCAGCCCGCGTGCGTCGGAGTCTTGCGACTCTATTGCGTGCAAAACTGCCTTTTAATTTGGACACCATCCCGGTACCTAGTGCACATGATCTGTCAAAAAATTATGGAGCACACTATTTGGTGTGTGTAATCAGCAATTGTGTGCACTTAAACAAATTCCCGGTACATATTGCTCAAATTTAGCCGAAAAGCTGCGGAGCTCTCCACTTGCAGTGCATAATAGGTAAGCCTGTTCCGCTAGATGCCTTCCTGATACTTGGTACAAAATTTCTGCCAAAAAGCTACGAAGCGCACCACCTGGAGTGCTTAATCGCAAACCTTGTTTACGTAGATACCTTTCCGGCACCTAGGAACTTGGGTTCTGCTGAAAAACTACCTTGCCGGTATCAGTATTCATTTTATTATTTTTTAGATTGCAAAATTGTGGTTTTTCGGGAATAACTTTAATTCAATTTTAGTGCATAAAACTTCCACGTCATTTTGCTCCACAATGTCGCGAGTAAGAATTTCTCTTCATGCGCCAATATGACTAGCATAGTGGTAGGGAGATATTTCTTTATTTAATAGCAAATTCAAAATCATAGAAAAAAATTTAAATAATTGTTCTGTGTCTCATTTTTTATCATAGTGACACATATATGTTCCATTGTTTCTGAATCAGCCTGTAGAATAGAGTAAAATTACGTCAGCAAACGAAATGAAAGGTTCTGATTGATAAACAATATAAATGAATAAACTAAAATATTAATTGTAAAGCGTGCGAAATGCTTACTTTTGAATTAAAACTTACCGAGATTATGAAACGATTGTTTGAAAAATCCACCTTGTTTCAAACATTCAATTAAAAAAGCGGTCATTAATACTCGATCAATAAAATCTCTAGCTGATCGTTCAGAAGAATGCATTTCTAGATTATACAGTTCCAAATATTTCTTTAAGTTGGTACATACTTTATCTGAAAATTATAAAAACTAAAAAATAGCAATACTTATGCCAGTTTGAATATACTATATTAACATACAATTGTAAGCTATTGAATCACTATTCATATGTAAATTAGGTTAGGTTCGTTCGTAATATGAGAGGACATTCTCTCTCGCAAAATTATTTCTCAAATCACATTATTCTAAATAAAAATAAAGTAAAAAATTACCAAAAATTCATCTTACTTTTGTTATAAGCCTACTTAACACTATTAACTCCTTCGATATATTTTTAACAAGAGCGGAGCAAAAGCTATCAAGTGTAAAAATTAAGGAATATACAACTCCCCCAAATAAACCTTTTAAAGGTAAAAAGCTGGCAAGTATAAGGTGGTTTCTTCCTGTAAGAATCAAAGATTAATTTTATAACTTTTGATAACCTTAATGGCACAAAAATTCTCAGAGTTTACTCTATCTATACGGTTATTTCATTGTTTTCTTCAAAGTTAATTTTCGAACACTCATTTTCAAACCCTTATATGGTAAAAATTCAAATCTATTTATCTATATTATGAAAATATTAACGCGTAAACATTTTCACGTTAAGGGTCAGTTGGTCAGACTACCATTTCTTTAGTGTTACTAAATTTCAATTTTAATTTAAAAAAATGTAAGTTATGAAATCAATAAATAAATTGGCAAGTTCTTTTATAAAATGAATCGATTTGAAATAAATAAATAAGCGTTTAAAATGGGGAGAATTATAAATATATATGTATTTATATAAACATTTGACCAAATTGCAGCAGACGGGTACAATTAAAACTTTGAATAATTGCGACTGCTGCCAGGTTCTGTGCATTCTAGCTGACGTTTGGTGACCGATCACGATGATGCCGTATTTACCTTGGGAGATTAGGCAACCATTCTTCCGGTAAATTGGGCGTGATGGGTCACAAACATGCGCAGAACGTGGCGCCAATATGTTATTATTCAGTTTCAATTTAAGCCTACGGTACATGTAATAGAATGGCATGATATTCTTACATGCCATTATCACATGACAAATGTGCCCATAATAGGTGGTAATATCATGTTTGTCTAAAATTATTATGTAATTTAACACGATTCTTTCGCATCATGAAAACTTTTTCTTTAATTTATGGAAGCAACGAGCGGATGTATAATCTACTCTACTTAGTAATTCAGTAAATGTGTTGCTATCCTTATTTCATTAATAATCCTTGTCTAGGACGATTATATACAATTATATATGAGATTTAAATTTTGTTGATTTACATACATTTAATAAAAACAGGAACAAATTCTATCATGTAGAACGCAATTTTTTTGCGGAAAAACTTGCCGTCCCGTCCTTTCATAGATAATCGATGAACTACTGAATGTCAGTGTAATTAACAATATCATAAAATGTTTAATATAGTTAATTTACCGTCCTATTATCCTATAATGGGTACTACTCAAAACATTATATTAAAGTTTAATTTCTCACAGTTGTAAGAACGATGGCCTCAAATCATAATAATTGGAATTCCATTTTTGAATTAAGTAAAGATTTAAAACCAAAAGCTGTAAACTACATAGATATTAATTTAAATTTTTTAAGCTGGATTTATTTTCCAATTTGAGTCATAGAAATTTATTTTATAACATTTTTTTAATATGTAATAATAGTTACAATTATTTTTAATCAACTTACTGTAATCTCCCGATAATAATAACAGAGTTTTGTAAAACATACTGTTACGGATCGTGGGGGTTGACCGAAGGACACAAGACAAGTGTTGAGAGTAGTTTGTGTTTATTGCTCGCATAAGGAGGAGCTCTGCCCAGTTCGAGGGTCGCCGGGTATCTGCCGACGCTGTCCGCGAGATGCAACTCGTAGACTCGGCGTCTCACGGTCAAAGTGCAAGCTTGCACTCCTTGGCCGTGAGAAGCTCTTGGCCGACGTGTTCCCTGCTCACGATGCATTCGGTGCATCGTCGCCAGCTGCGGTCACCGGACGCTGGAGTCACCTGAGCCTATGGCTCGTAGGTGACACGTCCGATGTTGCGGCGGTCACAGCGTCCTCGCGACCGGGAAAAAAAAATGATACAAATCAAAAATACGCGTTGAACTGGCGTAAATGCAATATGAAAAAAAAACTAAACTTTCACGGATTATGCCGGCCGAGAGTTGCAGAAGTTTCGCTATATCCAGGTTTTCTAGGCCTAGGATAGAACGGGGGAATGTTTGGATTGGGATTCCGAAAGGAGAGATGTGATTAGGAATCACGAGATGCCAGCGGGACGAGGCGCCCACGCAGAGGATAGGGATTGGAGACCAAAGGGTCCGTAACAGGGATGTGGGGGGTAGCCGCTGCTACCCTTACAAGATTCAAGGCAGAGCTCATACAATGGCACTTATTCTAATATTATAATTATTAAAAAAATTGTCTTTCCCGACACCTTTACAGTATTCGTGCGACTTATTATGTAATAGTATATAGTTATGATAATACATAGTTAATAATATATGGTTATGATTGATACAATATAGCATAATTGATTAGCATAATTTATAGATATGATTAATTGATATAATATTGTCTAACAGTATCTGAGAATGAACTATTACTAGTTGTGCACATATGCATGTGCGTTTTCCTGCAAGCGGAGCGCTTGCTCGGAAAATGCGCGTTGGCGTATTCATTCGCCACCCGTTAGATGGTCGCCGCTGCAGGGGCCCGTACTTTCTACGCTAGCGCGCGTGCCGACTGGAATCTAGCCCATCACACGCTTGCGCGCGCTGCGCGCTTAAGCTACAGTGTCTGCCACTATGCGGTTTGGCTGTGCGTAAACGAAGGCTGCGTTCTTGCGGGCCGCGCGGCTGGAGCTCTTTCTTGGTAACGGAATGATTCTTAGCGCGTACCATTTTCGGTGCATGTGCAGCCGCGCGCGTGCTGTTTCGAGAATCGTATATTGCCGTTGCCGTTTGTTGTGCTATTCGTAATTAGGCGGGGGGGGGGGGGTTTCTAGTTTGACTAGTTCACCTGTATTTGGTGTGGGTCCGCTGGGTTGGGGGCGCACGACCTGGCATTCCTGGTGCGGGGAGATTGCTGGACGTGCTGAACTGTGGCGGCCGGTCCGTGCTGCGCTCCCTGATTTTGATTTCGGCGCTCTAACTCGGCAAATATAGGTCGTACGGAAATTCCACTCTTCCGTGGCCTATATGTCGGGTTGCTACCCTATCGACCAGGCCTATCACTAGCTCGATTGTCACCGAACTGTGTGCTGGAGGTGTTTTGGCAGGGTGGAAGTCGCCGCTCGGCCGCTATCGTCGACCGGCGCTCTTGGGTTGCACCTTCTGGCGGCGCGCAGTTATGATGTTTTGAAGGGCCGTATCTCTGCAACTAAGGGTCCTACGCGAATTTCACTCCCAGGTGGCGTATATGTGGGGATGTTGCCCTATCATATAGGTCTATTATCAGCCCGATCGGAGCTGAATTGCGCGCTGGAAGTGATTTGGCAGGGTGGAAGTCGCCGCTCGGCCGCTGTTGTCGGCCGGCGCTCTCGCTGTGGGGTCGCGCGTGAAGATGAGCTAGCGCGCGCCGGCGATGTGTGCCTAGTTGTATATTCGTATGTGTGCGGGAGCGATTGTGGGCGCTACTGGATTTGTTTTTTTTGATATCGGATTTTTTTCTGCAGCGATACGTCCGATGCTGCGGAAAAAAAAACGATAAAAAAAACAACTCATCTACGGGTGTTCAGCTTCCGAATCCGTTTCGCTGAGAACCTCCACTGCGCGCTTTACCTTGTCGATATGCACAGTCTTTACCTCGTTACCGATGCGAAGGGCGCATTGTTCGTGCGGCTATTAACCCTCACGATCTCGAACGGCCCTGTGTATTCTAGCCCGAATTTCTTGTGCTTGGGCTCTTTCAGCAAGAATACAAGTTCGCCATCTCGGAAGTGTTTGATATTCAGTTTGCGGTCGTAGTAGTATTTCGACCGAAACATGGCCTGCACGAGGTTCATTGCTGCTGACGTTTGCAATACCGCCAGGTTGTTTGTGGCTTCTTCAATGAACTCGTTGTACGTGATTGCGGACCCTTCACGCGGGAAGCTGGAGGGAGTGCGAGGCTTTGTCCCAAAGACTAGCTCGTGCGGCGTGTAGCGCGTTCCCTCGTGCTCCGTGCAGTTGTATACATGCTGGCACAAGGGTGTCCATAGGTCCCAATCGCTGAAGGTCTTCACGTACTTCCGAAGGTACTCGGTGAGCGTATGGTGCATTCGCTCTATCGATCCGTTCGACTGCGGGTGGTACGTAGTTGTACAGAATTTGCGGATTCCAAAAACTCTCGCAAATTCTTCTAGCAGGCGGTTCTGGAAGTGCGTGCCCTGGTCGGTGAGAATCGCTTCCGGAGGGCCGAATACGCAGATGACCTTCTCCGACAGAGCTCTCGCTACTTCCTCTGCTGTCGCTACCTTCACTGGTGTAAGCAGTGTGAACTTCGTGAGCAGGTCCTGGGCTGTAAGGATGTACCGGTTCCCGCGCTTCGTCCTCTCCAGCGGGCCATAGAAGTCCAGGGCGAGCTGATCGAGAGAAGGGAAACGCCGGGGTGTTGCTGATTATCATCGGCAATCTAGTCTTTAGCCGGACTAGCTTACTCGTCTGGCAGACGCTACAACGGGCGACGAACTGTCTGATCTCGTGTCGCATGTTCTGCCAGTAGAAGTCTCTTGCTATTTTGGCATATGTTTTCGTCGTTCCACGGTGCCCCCCTAGGGCCGCTACGTGGTATTGGCGAATTAGCTTGTATCTGTCCTTCGTTGCCGGTACCGGCAAGTTGTTCATGTATAGGACTGCCGTCACAGGTGTGCCGGCAAACACGTCGTCGAAGATGTCGGTGAAGGCTGCCCACTCCGTCAGTTTGAGCATACCGAGATCTCGGACGATGGCGAAGCTTTTTATGTCCTGGCTTGCCGTTAGACCCTTGAGAGTCTTAAGCCCTCTTCGCAGATCACTGCGCATTGGCCTCTCCGACGCGTAATTCTTCGCGCACAGGCCGAACACCGTGATTCCAGTGCAGCGGTTGATGCTTACCTCGCCGACTGCGAGTCTTTGACTGGATATGGCCTCGGGGCTGATGTAGCCTCTTTCCACGAGGGCCTGGAGCACTTCCGTTGACAGTGTCATGTCTGCCGACACGAGGACTACAAGATTTTCCTTGTAGGCGAACGGGTGCTCCTTCAGGTGTCTCAGGTGCACGAACGGTGAAGGTATTTCGCCGTCAGGGACGGCCCATGGCGGTTTTTCCCGTGGTGGCCTAGCGCGTGCCACGACGTAGCTCTTCAGCGCGTCGTCTTTCAGGGCGGCGCTTGCGATTCCTTGCGCGTCGTTCTCAGCTGCTGAATCGCTGTAAATTTCTTGCCGTACAGGTAGCAGCGGAACTGCTCCTTAGCATAGACCAAGGCTAGCAGCTCCTTGTCATAAGTCGGGTACTTCAGCTCGCTGCCTTTTAGGCATCGGGACGCAAATGCGCAGGGCTGATCGGCGCCCAGGGGTCCTTGCGAAAGCACACAACCAAGAGCGAAATCAGAACTATCGACCGACACCAGAAATGGTTGGTCTAAATCTGGCGTTTTCAGAACGGGCGGGTTTGCCAGAAGGGCCCGAAGCGTTACAAACGCGTGCTGCTGATCTTCACCCCAAGCGAATTTTCCATCGGGTTGCGTTACCTCATACAAGGGCCTGGCGATCTTGGCGAAGTCCTTGATGAATCGGCGGTAGCAATTGAATAGGCCAAGGGCTTGCCTGACCTTGTGCGCGTTCGTGGGGATCGGATAATTGGCCATCGCTTGCGTTTTGGCCGGGTCGACTTTGATAAAGCCTCCACCAACGATGTGCCCGAGCACCTGAGCTTCGCGCTTCAGGAACTGGCACTTCTTGGGTTCGACTGTCATGTTTGTGTCGACCAGTCTTTGCAGGACCCGGCGCAGCCGATCGCCGTGTTGGTCGAGTGTCTCACTGAAGACCATCAGATCGCCCAAGTACACTTCGACCTCCTCCCCTTGCAGGCCTCTCATTCCCAAATTCATGGCACGGGTGAAAGTAATTATGGCCTCCTTAAGGCCCATCGCCATGCGCTTAAACTGCAACAATTGATTGCCGGATTTCCCATCCGGGGCGTAGAAAGCCGTCAGGTGTTTGGACTTCGGGTCCATCTCGATCTGGTGATAGCCCTGTTTTAAGTCCATCACCGTGATGTATGTTGCCGCGGACAGGTGCTCCAAGATATCGCTCGTGAACGGCAGGGGGTGACAACTACCCTCCGTTTCTTCGTTGAGCGCACGAAAATCCGTGACCAAGCGGAACCGCTTGTTGCCCTTGGCGTCCGGCTTTTTCGGGACTATCCAAAGGGATGATCTTTGATCATGTGTTCTTTTATGGCCGGCGGGAATCTATAGCGGCCTGTCCGCACTGGCTTGTTTGACTTTAAGTTTATTTCATGTCGAAGCAAGTGTGTTGCAGGCAGCGGCTCGCCCTCGAGTCCGAATACGCCGGCAAACTCGTCGAAGATTTCCCGAATTAACTCAGTTTCTTCTTCGTTGCACCTCTCGAGGTCGGCAAGCTGTAGGATCTTGTCGACCCTCGCTCTTCTAGCTGCGTCGTCTGCCTGGAGCTTCTCGTTCAGAAGTTCGACCTCCCTATGATTCATACGGTTTTCTTTGTCGGCGGCCAGCCGTCTAATGTTCGCGTGGCCGTCCGGTTGCCCTTCTGCTTGGCCGTCCCCATCGGCGTAGCGCGAAGGGTTCTGCGGGACTGCGTGGCATGCCGCAATCTCTGGGGTTGGGATCGTCACTTCCTGCTCGCTTGTGTTTATACATTCGGCGAATGCTCGACCGCTCCTGTTCTCGGCGATGCAAATGCCGAACAACAAGTCGGGATGAATTTGTTGCAGGGGTATCCATCCAACCTCCACGTCCGCGTTGGATACGATCGAGCTGATCACCATCCTCGCTCGCGGTGGTATTGTAACTCGCTCCTCTTCCACGAACGGGAATGTCAACTCCTCAAGTCGGAGGCATTTGTTAGCCGCGTCGACGCTGCCTTTGAGGGCATTAATGACGTCCCAGCCGATGATTCCATCCGTCTCGATTGGAAAATCGCTGGGCACTATGTGCAAGTCGCACAACACGTCGTGGAAGTCTATAGTGGCGATCCCGAGTGTGCGTGAGTGGCCTTCAGTGACTCCGCGAATCACGATTCTGTGTCGGTAGTTGATTGGGACTCCTCTCGCAAGCTTGTCGATTTTGATAACCGACACGTCTGCTCCTGAATCGACGAAAAGTCTGGCTTTTCCGCTTAGCAGTTGCTCGGATTCTAGATGAATTATGGGAGGGGATCTCTCGGCCATGAGAAAGCGTATGTCCGCGCAGCATGAGCATGAGTCCGAGTCATCTGGTGACTCCAGGTCCTCGCAATTCACTCCAGCTGCTCTGGGCCTCTCTGGGAGGGTCGCGCTGGGATTGATAATTGAGCTCGGGCTGAGCCTCGAGCCTCGGCGACCTGGGCGGCTGGCAAATTCGGGCGATGTCAAGTGCTGGAATGTCTGCTGGGTCTTTGCTGATTGCCGTCGCACTGCACGTTGCACAATCACTCGAATAATGAAAGTTCGTGATTTCCTCTGCGTGGATCGTCTTTGTGTGCCGTGCTGCTCAGTGCGGTTTTTCCAGGCAACTCCTTGGTTGTTGTTTTTGGTGCTCGTCGTGCTGCGAGCCGTGCGGAGCTATCCTGATCCGTGACACTAGGCACTGCACGTTACTGATCACTGGTGGTGGCTGGAATTGCTTCCTTTTCCCTGGCTGCCAAGGACGATATCACGTTGGTGAACGCTGTTGATCTTCGCTCAACTGCTCACGCACGCACCAAAAACAAACTGCCGAATTTGCCGCGAACAACACTCGCAATACACTGCCGTCGCGTCGCGTTTCGGGACCCTTAAGGGATGCCAGAAAGCTGTTATGGATCGTGGGGGTTGACCGAAGGACACAAGACAAGTGTTGAGAGTAGTTTGTGTTTATTGCTCGCATAAGGAGGAGCTCTGCCCAGTTCGAGGGTCGCCGCGTATCTGCCGACGCTGTCCGCGAGATGCAATTCGTAGACTCGGCGTCTCACGGTCAAAGTGCAAGCTTGCACTCCTTGGCCGTGAGAAGCTCTCGGCCGACGCGTTCCTTGCTGACGATGCATTCGGTGCATCGTCGCCAGCTCCGGTCACCGGACGCTGGAGTCACCTATGGCTCGTACGTGACAACGTACAGACTTCATTGAATGCATATTTGTGATAAAAATAATTATGGAACTTAGCATAAAATTTAGTGTCAATAAAAGAAAAAAAATGGTTGGTTTAATTCTGCCAGTTTATAACCTCCGCGTGGATCTTCAAGTTTATAATAAATTGTATTATTCAAATTGCGTTAAAAACCCCTAAAACTCAAACTACGCGTGTGCAATAACATTTAATCTAGAACCTACAAAAAGTTTCAAGTGAAAAAATGCATTTACAGATAAGATGGCATTAGGATCAAAATAATATCAATGGATATCACTCTTTCAAATACGTATATTTTAATTATCTTTAAATAAATTAACTTTGTGATAATAGAACATGATTCTTTGTTTCGAAATAAATTATTGTTTCTCTGTTACAGGTGATCTGATGAATTTGTCGTAAAAAAGAAACTTATAAACAGCAGACTTTACTGAATCAGCCTTATTTATCACTGTAAGTAATTGTTGAATATTGTATAAATATTATACTCTTTGCTTGTTGTTCTATGAATTAATACTGGTCGCGCCATCTCTTGTATATATATGATTTTGTACATCGAGACAAGCGCGACTCCGGAAACGCGAATACGCGAGTATGTAAACACACATATATAGATACACACTATAGAGAAGAGCGCTCGCATATACTGTACTCGCGCTCATTCTCTCTCTCGCTTGTAAGTCTCGGAAGGAGACAGTCGTGTCCGACGACACATCACACATTGTAATAAAGTAACTTATTATTAAAAACAACCTCACTAATTTTCCACCACTCCAACATGGTAGCAGAGCGTGGTTGGAAATTTTTTATGCCGTACTGTGACTTTTTTTTAAAAAAAGTGCAGTAAGACATATTAAAATGTGCTAGTGAGGTGTGAGAGCCACGTGGAAAATACAAAAGTGTTTCAGTGAAAAATAATTGAACTAAGAAGAGTTCAAAAAGAAATATTAGTGAAAATAACAAATAAAAGTAGTCTAGAAGAGACTTATAAAAACATTTTTGTGAAAAATTGAAGAAAAAAGTGTGATGCGAAGAGACTACGGTTGGCACACATAAAACGTGTTTAAGTGACGTGATAGAACACATGGAAAATTTTATGAATTTGCACAAATAATTAATGATCGAAGAAAATAAGGAAACACTAAGTGAAAAAATTAGAAAAACAATTTTGAGAAAAGTTATAAAAATAACCAAAGAAGTTTGTGTTTTGAGAAACGAAATTTACACAAAAATAAGTGAATACGAAATGGCACAAGCAAAAGTTGAAGATATAATTATACCAATTTTTGACGGTATAAATTATACCAGTTAGAAAACAAGATTAATGATCTTGCTTGAATATAAAGAATGTCAAGAGCAAATAAAAAGAGAAAGAATTGCCTCAGACACAGAAGCTGATTGGAAGAAAAAAGATCTCAAAGCACGTGCAATTATAACAAGTGCTATCTCAGATAAGCAGCTTGAATATGTAAGTGAATGCATAACAGCGTGTGAGATGATAAAAAGGTTTGACAAAATGTATATAACACAGTCAACAGCCTTACAAATGTTGCGAAGAAATAAAATAGAAGAAATTAAACTTAAAAGTTATAGAGAAATCGAAGAATTTTTCGTAGACTTCGAAAAAGCCGTAAATGATTTTAAAAGTGCTGGCGGTAAGATAACAGAAGCAGAAAAGATAAACTATTTACTTCGAGCACTACCATCAACTTACAGTTATATTGGTGATTTTCTTGATCTGATACCCAAAGAACAACATAGGTCGATTATGTTAAATCGAAAATAAAAGAAAAAAATTTACATAACATAGACAATAACAAAAGTGATAGCAAAAGCAATGTAAGCACTTTCAACACGAAAATAAAGGGAAATTGCTATAATTGCGGAAAATATGGCCACGCGCAAAAAGACTTTTGGACTGGACAACAGCAAGGTCAAAGCAGCAGCACTCAACCAAGTCGAAATCAGCGAGGAAGAGGTAGTCACAGAGGCAGCAACAGAGGCTTCAGAGGCAGAGGTCGAGGCAGAGGACAACATTCATCGCACAGCACGAAAGAGCAACACGAAGTCATGGTCAACGCAAGTATATACACCAGAGACAAATAAGGTAAATTCAGAAAGTGATTGTAACGGTAGCGAAAATCGAAAGAAAATCTTTTGGTTATTAGACAGCGGTTGTACCGATCACATTGTACGCGATGATAATTATTTTGAAAATTCTGTTATTTTGCAAAAACCGATAGATGTCAAATTACCTGACGGTAAAACGCTCAAAGCTACAAAAGTAGGAAATATACAAATTTATTTTGAAAATTATTACAGTAAAAAATATGTAAATCTAAACAATGTTTATTTTGCAAAAGACATAAAGCAGAACATATTAAGTTTTTCAAAAATAACTGCAAGTAATACGATAGTAGCTAGAAATGATAGCGCGAAAATTTATAACAATAATAGAGAATTAATTGTAGTTGCAAATAAAGTAAATAATTTATATTATATAAAAGGTTTTCTAGTGAATGAACAGAAAGAAAAATGTATAAATGCAGTAAAAATAACCGCGAAAGAAAAATGGCACAGAGCATTAGGTCATGTTAATTTTCAATACTTAAATAAATTAGTTAAAGAAAAATTAGTTGAGGGATTGCCAGATAAAATTGAAAACACTGATATGAAATGTGCAAATTGCATTCAAAGTAAAATGGCAAATGTACCATTTCAAAATAATCGAACAAAAACTTCTGAAATTTTAGAATTAATTCATACTGATTTAAATGGACCGCATCAAACGACTGGTTATGGTGGAGAAAAATATTTCTTAACTTTTGTCGATGATTACAGTAAATGCACGCGAATATTTTGTATTAAACATAAGTCTGAAACTGCAAGTTGTTTTATAGAATTTGTAAATTTAGTTGAAAATAAGTTTAACAAAAGGGTTAAGAAAATACAGTGCGATAATGGCAAAGAATATTTCAATAAGGAGATTTACAATTTTATTAAGTATAAGGGAATAGAATTATTACCATGTCCACCGTACACGCATGAATTGAATGGTGTAGCGGAAAGATACAATAGATCAGCAATGGACATAGGCAGATGCTTACAAAGAGAAGCAAATATAAATAGGCGATATTGGCCTGAAATTATTAAAACGGTAGCTTACTTGAAAAACCGCACTATAGCAAATATTGTAGAAAATAAAACTCCTTACGAAATATTCTTTGGCACAAAGCCAAACGTTAATCATTTGAAAATTTATGGTAGTAAAGTTTTTGTCCGAATCCCAGAGGTCAAAAGACAAAGTAAATGGGATGACAAGGCAACAGTAGGAATATTAGTAGGTTATACAGAAAACGGTTACAGAGTTTTAGTAAATAACAAAGTTATTAACACGAGACATGTACAGGTTGTCGAAGAAGACACAAAAATAATTTGTCTTAACGAATCAGATGAAAAGCATGAAAGTTGTGAATCGGAAAATTCTGAAAGCGATTCAGAAGAATATGATAGTGTTGTCAGCAACACAAACAAAAATTTATTTATCCCTACTTCTTCTCTCGAGAAAAGTAGAGATAATTTAATTACAGAAATCAATGAAAATGATATAAATAGTGAAAATGAAAACGAAATTAATTTGAAAGAACCGAGAAGGTCAAAAAGAAAGAAAAGTCCTGTAAATAGATACGGTGATCCTATAGCGCATTTTATTTATATTAATAACATCGATGCAAATGTACCTCATAAATTCGAGGAGGCGATAAATTCGAGCGAATCAAAACAGTGGAAAATTGCAATGAATTCAGAAATCGAAAGTTTAAAGAAAAATGAAACTTGGAAATTAGTAGAGAAGCCATTAAACAAAAAAATCATTGATGTCAAATGGGTATTTAGACGAAAAAACGATAATACCTATAAAGCCAGATTGGTAGTTCGCGGCTTTCAACAACGAGAACATATAGAAAACGTTTACTCACCCGTAGGAAAAATGCAAACACTTAAAATATTATTATCATATTGTTGTAAAAATGATTTGTTTATTGATCAAATGGATGTAGAAACAGCTTTTCTGAACGGTGAAGTAATATCAGAGGTTTATGTAAATCAACCAGAAGGCTATGAAGTAGGAAATAACAAAGTCTGTAAATTGCAAAAAGCATTATATGGTTTACGAGAAAGCCCAAGAGCTTGGTATAATTGTTTTCATAAGTACATGGAAAAATTAAATTTCGTGAGAAGCAAACATGATTATTGTTTATATGTACATAATGCAAGCAGAGATTCAATATATATACTAGTTTTCGTAGATGATTTATTAATCTGTTGTAAAAATAGAAATAAAATAAATGAAATAAAATCAAAATTAATGGAAAATTTTGAAATGAAAGACTTAGGAAAAGTCAACCAATACATAGGAATAAACATTGATTATAATAAGAATGAAGGCAAAATGACACTAAGCCAAACAAAATACATTTAATCTTTAGCTGCAAAGTATAATCTAGAAAATGCAAAATTGTATAACACTCCTATGGAGACGAGTCTAAAATTAGAAAAAGCAACTGAACAAAATGAGTCAATAAAGTATAGAAACTTAATAGGAGAATTACTTTATATAAGTACTGGTACGAGACCAGATATCTCATATAGTGTAAACTACTTGAGTAGATTCCAAAGTTGTTATAATGAAACTCATTTCAAATATGCTATGAGAGTATTAAAATATCTAGTGAATACCAAAGATCTAAAATTAACGTATTTTAATAATTTAAAATGTGATACACTAGATTGCATGGTAGACTCAGATTTTGCCGGAGCCAATATAGATAGAAAATCCACAACTGGATATATTATAAGATATTATGGAAATCTGATTTATTGGAAAACAAATTAACAAAAAAATGTAACGAAATGTTCAACCTTTGCAGAATATACGGCTATGTCAGATGCAATAACCGAAGTAATATTTGTAAGAAATCTGCTAAGTGAAATGTTTAAAGAAAAATTCAATGAAAGAATAAACATATACGAAGACAATTCAGGTGCAATAGCAATTGCAAAGTTTGGAAATTATACAAAAAATTCAAAGCACATCGAAGTACAATATTACTACATTAATGAATATTATGAAAATGGAATAATCGATATTATAAAAATAAATTCAGAGTTAAATCTAGCTGATATATTAACAAAAAGTTTGAATAGAGAAAAGTTCACAAAACACAGAAAAGCATTAAATATACTTGAAAATTGCAAAAGCGACAAGACTGAATGTAAAAGCAAAGAATATAAATTTAAGGAGGCGTGTTGAACATTGTATAAATATTATACTCTTTGCTTGTTGTTCTATGAATTAATACTGGTCGCGCCATCACTTGTATATATATGATTTTATACATCGAGACAAGCGCGACTCCGAAAACGCGAATACGCGAGTATGTAAACACACATATATAGATACACACTATAGAGAAGAGCGCTCGCATATACTGTACTCGCGCTCATTCTCTCTCTCGCTTGTAAGTCTCGGAAGGAGACAGTCGTGTCCGACGACACATCACACATTGTAATAAAGTTACTTATTATTAAAAACAACCTCACTAATTTTCCACCACTCCAACAGTAATATACTGAAAAATAAAAATAAAATCCAAAACTTGTGTATATTATTTCTTCCAACTTAAGCGATCAAAATACAACACTAGCTTGTCACGTCAGAAGAAAATTCTTTTCTTGTATAACCTGATAGTTGTATGCCTACGTAAGTTTTCGTTACCTTATACAAAACAATACATGCTTTTCCCTTGGGAAAAGTCTTGTTACATCTGGAAACTTAGTGTACTTGCTCCCTCAAAATTGCAAAACTTCTAAACCACATGTCTTCTTAACTTATATAATAATTATAAATCTTGAAAAAACATTGTCCACAATACTAGTTTCTCACAGGAATTCCTACTCTTTATAACATGACAGTTGCGTAGCCACCCAATAGAAGTTCTGTAAAAACTTTCTTCGATACATAAGCGATGAAAATACGATACGCACAATTTAAACCACTTGACTTCTAAATTTAGTAATCATAAATCATAAATCTTGAATATTAAAACTGCAAAACTTACGTAAACTTCTTTTACTTCACTATAAGCTTGTCACAGGAAAATTCGTTGACTTTTTTTATCTACCCTGAACGTTTTGTAGCCTCCAAATGGAAAAAAATATCTGAAATAAACAAAAATAATTCAACGAAGAATCAGTTCACAAAAAATTAATTTATATTGTACTGATTTATATCGAAATAAAGGTAAATACATATCTAATTGAATCCTGTTATTTGTGTTTATGTTATGATTGTTAGGTATATGTACATATTTTTATCATTTGAGTTCTTCCGGCATTTCTTATAAATGATTTATAGATCAAAGTCTATTCAAGCTTTCTTCAATAGAGTTTGATAATAGGTTACCATTAATAATAAGCAATTCATTGCTCATACGTAAGTACAGATAAATATTAACAGTGAGGTCGATAGAAAGTATTATCTTGACTGAAAATCCGTCACTAATTTCACTTCGTCACAGGAACCTTCTTTCTACTGGTCTACACTTGATAGAATTTCCATGTATTCTTGTCAATCTAGTCTTCGGCATTTCTGATAAATAATTTATGAATACGTAACCATAATAAATGTTACCTCAGAAACACTTTGTAAATATAAAATTTGATTATAATGGATAAAAGTTCTTACAGTTCATATATTGACTGATCCATTATTAAATGGATATATTTATTATTTTTGACAATTGTGTTCTTCCAGCATGTCTTATAAATAATTCTGGAATCAAAATAGTTTTTCACTTCACTAATTCCACTTCGTCATAGGAACTTTCTTTTTGCTGGTCTAAACTTGAGATATCCTGCTATCTTCTAGTATATGACATTATAAACTTTCTTGACTCTCAGTACTGCTTTAATTTTACTGCGTCACAGGAATTATTGTCAAGCAATTTGTTTTTAAGACTTTACACATTTTTTTTTAAGATCACATACAGAAACCTTTTCATTTTTTTTTTCAATATTCACGAATGATGTTTGGGGTATAACCTTTTATATAAGAAACTTGTGAAAATCAGAAAAAAATAAAACATAACATTTAATCCAAGAATAAGTTTATAAAATTGTATAAATGATATATAACATATGATATATAATATATTTATATATAATTTTTTCACTTCACTAGCTTGTCACGGAAATTCCCTTCTTATATAACTTCATAGTTATGTAAGCTCTCAATAGAAACAGAAAATATCTGAAAAAAATAAAAATATTTAAACAAAGAATTATTTTACACAAAGTTTATTTTTATTTTACTGATAGATATGAAAATAAAACTGAATACTTATCTAATAAAATTCTGTTAGTCATGTTTATGTTATTGTAATCTATTATTAATACAAACTCGATTTATCTACTTAATTATATTTCACTGTTATCATTAAAATATCTAATTAGGTTAAATAGTTAATACTACTTTTTATAATATTTAATTAGAACTGTTAACTAAACAAGTTGATTATTTTATGATTGTATGTAAATACTGTTTGATCGTGCAACATCGTCTGCATTTGCGCAGCATCTATATAAGTATATCTATAGGATGCATGATGATCTATATAATACGGAAGTACGTAGTACTGACGTAACCGGAATTACATTAATTGTTCAGTGTTCTCTCTCGAGAAGAATTGACCAACCCGAACTTTCACTTTACAATAACTTTTGATAGACACTATTATGCAAAATATGACCCTGATGTGATTTTGTAAGTTTTGTCGAAAGCTATCATATAAATGCTAATACATACGAAACAATGATCTTAATGCGAAGAAAACCGTACACCAAGGTTCCAACAGGGCAAGTTTAAAGTATATAAGGGTCTGGCTTGCGCCCGGCAGCGGCGTACGTACTGTCGTACCTTATACTTGCCATCGTGGCGCTACCACGCTCCTTGATATATAAGATAAATGAATCTAATCATGTCTTCGAGCAACTTGGTATTTATTAAATCTTACACTAATTATGACATCGAGTTTTAGGTGAGGCGGGCAAAAACAAGATATGGGCTGTCCGAATTTACTCCCGTGGTGCGTAATAACTTCGCTTCTATCGCCCAAGAGCGAAAGTAGTACTTTCGGCACAGTGTGGAGTAAAAGGTGTTAACAATCAGTTCAAAAATAATTATGTTAGGATGTATGTCTTGTTTTACCTCGTAAATGAGTGAATCACAAACACTGAAAGGACATGATGCTTAAACATTTAGCTGAATAATCCAAAACTCTCAACTATCTATGAAAATATCAACGCGTAAACATGTTCGGGTCTAGAGTCTGTTGGACAGACTACTCTTTCTTTAGTATTACTTCTCTATACCTTCGATTTTACATAAATTGCCATTTTATTTTTAGCAAAAGAAAGTTATGATATCAATAAATAAATTGTCAATTTTTTATAAAAAGCAATCGATTACAAATAAATAAATAACTGTTTAAGTGGGGGAAAAATATAAAAATAAATGTATTCATATAAACACTCGACCAAATTGTAGCATGTTAAAAGGTAGATAACCTATGAAAAGGTACAGTCTGATCCAATTGAAACTTTGAATAATTGCGACTGACGCCCCGTTCTGCGCATCGCAGCTGACGTTTGGTGACCGATTACGCTGACGCTGTATTTACCGTCGGAGGTTAGGTCACCATTCTTTCGGTAAATGAAGCTTATACGTATTCTTCAATTATCTTAATTAAATTAACTTTAAAATAAAAGAACATAATTCTTTGTTTTAAAATAATTTATTCCTTCTCTGTTACAGGTGATTCGACGTATACTTAGGATGAAAAAGCAACGTATGATCAACAGAGTTTACTGTGGTAGCCTTGTTTACCACTATAATTATTATTTTTATGTGTGAAAGGGGTTTCATCCGCTGAGCAGATAAAATAAGATGTGTAATATATAATGCATTACTGATAAATTAACTACATATATTCTTTTCCTGATGGAAAAGAATATAAAAAATGTTAGACGTTAATTAATCAAATATAAAATAAGGTAATGCATGCAAACAATAAATTAAATTAAAATATTACAGGATTTATTTAATTAAAAAAAAAGATTTGAAATTATTTAGTAGTTTGTAAGGGTATATGGTGTTAAATAATAAAATTGCTGAGACACGTATCTTCTGATTAAGAGTAAAGAAAGTGCACAAATACATCTGAAATGTAGTATAAAAAGTTAGCTTTTCGTTATAAGTCAAATCCATTAATGTAATTGTATGGGTAATATTATTACTGGGAATATTATGCTTTAGGTCATATATTTTTTAATTAAAATCTTTGATCATCTACTATCTTCATATATATGTTGCCCCATGATATCGTGTATACAAGAAAAAATTGTGCAATTATTATGATAGAATAATTAGTTGTTACAATATAAATGAATTACTTCAACATAAAAATATGAAAAATAAAAGTTAAATTAAACACAGAATAAGTTTATGAAATTGTATATATTCATTGGATAACTTTTGAAATATTCAAAAATTAAAGCTTTCAAAATTTAAAAACTTAAAGCTCGTCCAATGGATAAACCTGACAGTTGTCATGGAATCTCTGTGACTAATTTTCTTACTGAAAATTTAGTTCTTTTCAATTTCCAGAGAGCACGAAGGACAACTAGCTTCCAGAATGTGGATTAGCGATACTTTTTTTCAAGGGAAGTACACCTTCTATGAAAAATTTTAAGTTCACACCATTGACTAGTTTTGAATATTCTCATTTTAATACTTTTAAATTTTGATATTTTAAAACTGGTCAATGGCAACAATTTAAAATTTATCATGGTATCTTTTCGACAAATGGGCATGACAACTCATATACTCTTTTTACCTTCTAGATAGCAAAAGGTATACTTCCTTTGAAAAAAAGGCACGCTAATTCATATTTTAAAAGCTGATTGTACTTCTTGCTCTCTTACAATTGAAAAGAACTAATTTTTCAGTTAGTAAATTAATCAAAGGAATTCCATAACAAATTTCATGTCTATTGGTTTGACGAACTTGGAATTTTAAAGTTTTGAAAGCTTTAATCTGATTATTTTAAGCGCCTAATCTTAATAATTATCAAACATTGTCCTACAGGTAGTACGAACATTTGCGATGGTTATATTTTTTAATTTTTAATTTTGTAATTTTATAATACGTAACCATAATAAATTTTATGACAGAAACACTTTTCAATCATAAAATTCGATTACACTGGATAAAAGTTGTTAAAGTTCAGATATTTAGTGATCCATTACTAAATGGATACATTTACTGTTCTTGTCAATTGAGTTCTTCCAGCATTTTTTATAAATAATTTATTAATACGTAATGATATTAAATGTTGCTGGTTTAAACGTGATAAATGTTCTAGCGATGTCTAGTTTATTATAAATTGCATGACATACATGCAATTAACCTTGTCCGCGAACTTATAATTTTCACTTTCATATAAATACTTACACTATTGACTTCATGCCATTAGTGTTTACATTTTCAGGTAGGTAACAATATGAAAATCAGAATTATAAGTTCTTAGATAAAGTTAATTGCATATATTGTTTTAGTATGTTAAAACAAACTTGTGTGACAAATTTCAGCCCTCTAGCTGTGATAGAATATAATTGAAATAAGCAATCATCCACTAGTTACGATAGCTACATTTTGAATATTTCGGTCTTCGCCTGATTTAAAATCTGTTATAGCTAGAAGGCTGAAATTTGGTATAAAAGCTTGTTTTAATATGCTAAAGGAATACATACAATTGAGTTTATCTAAGAACTTAAAGTTTTGATTTTTATAGTTATGCACCTGACTATTTAGATCCTAAAGCCATGAAATCGATGGAGTAAGTATATCTTGTGACGGGGATCCCGTCGATGGCTGCTCGCCTGGACACCACCCAGTCAAGATACGTAAATCTTATACTCGGTGGTGTTTTCAGAGCAGCGAGAGAGCAGTCAGCTGTTAGGGCCAGTAAGACAGCGCGGCGCCGAGAGCAGCCTGCCGCCGATCAGCAACAGCACGAGGCGAGAGCGAGAGAGTGGGGGAACACAACGCGTAGCAGCGCGCGGCAGCTAAGCCGAGAGCAAGAGAGAGGGAGGAACGGCGAGCGCTGAAGCAGCGAGAGCGAGAGAGACAAGAAGGCACGAGGCATGCGAGCCACGAGGCGTACGCGCGCGAGCGGCGGCCGCCATGTTGGCGAGCAACGGACTGGAGCATGAGTGCGAGAGTGACAGGAATAGCGAGCGAATGAATGCGTGTTATAGACAGACAAGCGAGACAGTGGAGGCAACGCGTATGCGCTGAATGATATTGGGAAAAGGTGGAGGGCTACGGCTCGATCCACAGCGCGCATGCGAGCGGCAAACACGAATGTAAGCGTGCCGAAATGCGGAAAACGTATCAATACGATTAGTAGAGCCAGACATGCGTGTAAACGCATTTCGAATGTCGCGCGCATTTTAGAGTATTGTAAAAGAGGGCGTAAGCGTGCGAATGTGATGTATGGTGCAAAAGCGTCGAAATGTGTGATAGGCGCGAGAGAGCGATCTAACGGAAATGCGTGAGGGTGAGTGAGAGAGCGATAGACGCCGCGAACCGGCGTAGTTGCCGAGCGTGAGTATAGTGATTATCCAGCAGGACTCAGTACGGCTCAGACGGAGATATCAAGCGAGATAGCGAATCTTTTTCCAAGGCGACTTCCAGAGGCCAGGGTTATCTCCCCGTGTGCATCTTCCGTTTTATTATCTAGTTTCTTTCGCGAGCGCTTCCACAGGGTACGAGGCAACGCCATTACGTAAGGACGTAGAGCCAAAGGAGTAGAGACAGGTAGGAGTGTTTCCGAGATACCTCCCCGCCGCGAGTACCTAACCTAAAGTCAGCCCGCGTAAAGACGGTGATCTCGCCCGAGGACGAGCACACGTCCGCGAGTTGATAAACAATTATTTCGATTTTTATAATAAATTACGAAGTGTTATGTTGAGTAAGTCGCGTGTATTTATTTTGCATATTTCTCTCCCTGCACCTCTCCCCCCCGTGACCTAGAGTAAAAGGAGTTCTCAAGCCGGCAGCATAAGTGTACAAGATCGCGAGTTCGGGCGTCCAACAATATTTAATAAATTACGAGCTCGCGGTAAACCTGAACAGGTGCCATTACGTGGTGCTACGCCTCCCCAAGGACGGAAAAAGTACAATCTAAATGAAAATTATCTATATATGAAAGAAATTACATCTATATTAAAACAAATTTCAATACCAAATTTCGGGTCTCTAACTATGATAGATATTAAATGAGTGCGAGGAATATAATTGAAATGAGTAGCTATCCACCAGTTATGATAGCATTTTCAATATTATCGTCTGTGCCTCATTTAAAATCTATTACAGCTAGAAGGCTGAAATTTGGTATACAAATTGGTCTTAACATTTTAAAAAATACGTACAATTAACTGTATCTAAAAACTGATAATTTTTATTTTCATATTGATACTTATAATTATACATTTCAGTATAGACAGTTCAACCAAAACTACCAATGCAATCTGTTTTTCATTTTTTAAGCAGGCATTTGTCTAACGAATAAACATTTTAAAGTTATGAAGCATTCAAAATTAATTAATCCCTATGATTAATTGAACACAACACCGTTACCTTAATAATGATCAAATCTTGAGGCGTAGGTAGCATAATCTTTGAATCAAAATAAGAACACGCTTACTCTGAACCAGTTATTATTCTAAACTTAATAATAAATTTTCCTTTGATAAAAATACTTTTCACTTCACCAGCTTGTCACAGGAATTCCAATCGTATATAACCTGACAGTTGCGTAACCTCCCAATAGAAATAGGAAAACATCGACTGCAAATTCTGTCAAAACTTTCTTTGATACTTAAACGATGAAAATAGAACACTTTCACTAGCTTGTCATAGAAAAATTGAAACTTTCCTGCATGAAAAATCATTAAAACTTTGCACTTCACTAGCTTGTCAACACAAGAAAATTCTTTCCTTGTATTCTGATAGTTGTATATGCCTTCCAATCTAATAAAACCTGAAAAATAAAAGAGAACATTTTAACAAAGAATCAGTTCACAAATCCTTTATTTGTATTGTATATTTATATAAATCAAAATAAAACTAAATACTTATCTAATTATAAACAATTAGTTTATGATTGCTTTTCGATTGTGTACAAAAGAATTTAACACTGTTTTAAAATATATATTTAGGTTAAATATATTTAACGCTGATTTATAATTATTAACAAACGCGCCCCTTGATAAAATTTCTTGCTTATCTATTATCTATACTTTAGCACAGTGTTATATATTAATCGTTGTCTGCACCACATATCTGTATAAAAGTATATATCTATAGCGCTGACGTCACACACGATGACGTATGGCGGAAAACATTTTCTCAGGGAGAAGAATTTTTTTGACGAGAATTCATGAGCCAGAACTTTTACTTCAGAATAACATTTAATAGAAGCCATTTCATAAAATATGACCCTGATATGATTTTGATACTTTTGTTGCAAGCTTTCATTTGAGTGCTTATATGTCAGAGATAAAGCTGTCAATGCGGAGAAAATCATACGCAAAATCATAGTTTCCAATAAGGCCTATGAGATATATATAAGGGTCTGGCTAGCGTCCGACGGCGTGCGTACTGAACGTACCTTATACTTGCCATCGTGGCGCTACCGCGCCCCTTGATTTTTTTCCCCCACTTAAACAGTTATTTATTTAATTGTAATCGATTGCTTTTTATAAAAAATTGACAATTTATTTATTGATATCATAACTTTCTTTTGCTAAAAATAAAATGGCAATTTATGTAAAATCGAAGGTATAGAGAAGTAATACTAAAGAAAGAGTAGTCTGTCCAACAGACTCTAGACCCGAACATGTTTACGCGTTGATATTTTCATAGGTAGTTGAGAGTTTTGGATTATTCAGCTAAATGTTTAAGCATCATGTCCTTTCAGTGTTTGTGATTCATTCATTTACGAGGTAAAACAAGACATACATCCTAACATAATTATTTTTGAACTGATTGTTAACACCTTTTACTCCACACTGTGCCGAAAGTACTACTTTCGCTCCTGGGCGATAGAAGCGAAATTATTACGCACCACGGGAGTAAATTCGGACAGCCCATATCTCGTTTTTGCCGCCCTCGCCTTCGGATCGATGTCGTAATTAGTGTAAGATGTAATAAATACCAAGTTGCTCGAAGAGATGATTAGATTCATTTACCTTATAAATACATTTATACTTATGAACACATTTCTTATCGACATGTAGGAAGGAAAAATGTAATAACCGTATACAATAATCCCGCTAGAATATTCTCTACATTGTTATCGAAAGTTTGATTTTAATTTATATAATGAAATAACAGTAAATAATAAAGCACTTAAAATAACATTTTGGTTTTTGGTGCATTAAGGTTATCAAGTGTTAAAAAATTGATCTTTAATTTTTACAAGAAGAAATGACCTTATACTTGCCAGCCTTTAACCTCAAAAAGGTTTTTTTTGGGGAGGGGGTGGAAGATTTCGCTACTTTTAAAAGGTATATAATACCTAAGTTATATAGCATAGTTAAAATCAATTAAATAGTTTATAAATTTAAAAAATTAATGTACATAATCTTATGTATTGTTGTAATCATAATTATTTTTCGATACCATCTGTTGAGCAAATAGATATTTTTTGAATCATTATTATTCTAAAAGTAATATCTATCTTTTCCACAAATCCCTAGACGTAAATAGAATAGGGCATTTTTTTCTTTTGTTGACACTAAATTTTATGCTAAGTTCCATAATTATTTTTATCACAAATATACATTGAAAGAAGTCTGTACGTATATAATGTTACGTGTAAGGGGTGGGTACAAGGAGTAGTCAGTCTTGCAGTACCTTAAGTTTTATTTAGGAATTAGGAGAGAGCTCTGCTCTGGTCTACGGTCGCCGGAGTTCTGCCTGCGAAGCCTCCGATGCGACGGGTCGGAGGCTGCAGTCTTCAGCACAAAGTACAAGCTTGCACTTTGTGCGTGAGAACGCTCCGGCTCTCGCGCTCCCGCGCGAGGTGCTACCTGAGCTTAGCCGGAGGTCACCCGAGCCCGAAAGCTCGTACGTGACACGTCCAGCGTCGCGAGGGCAGCGTCCTCGCACCCCAAAAAAACGGGACGAGCGGTGCGGCGCGTGGCCGAAGCGCGCAGGTGTGGGTGTTTGTGTGTGTGGATATTGGCGAGCGTAGCTCGCGCGCGGGTTTCGCGCTCTTCCGTTTTCTTTTTGTTTTTCTTTTTACTTAGTTGATGTGTGTGTGTGTGTGTGTGTGTGTGTGGATGCCAGCGAGCGTAGCTCGCGCGCGGATTTCGCGCTCTTGTGTTTTTTTTTCCTTTTTTTTGAATCTTGATGCGTGTGTGTATGTGTGCGTGTGTGTCCCTTTGAAGCAGCCGCTGCTGCTTTCACATTTGGCGCAGAGCAGGCTTTCTTTATTTATAAAAATTGTACTTTGTTGTTTTACTTAATTATTTACGATACATATTGTTTATGCTTAATTTACCTTATTCTAATGCTACTTATTAGCATGTACAGGAATTTACTTGTAGAGAAGAACAAAAAATTGTATAAAATTGTTTATAAAATTGTATTACTCTACGCTTAGACCTAATTGTGTGTCCTGACGATAGGCCACGCAGCTTGGGTTTCGCTATTCCCTATTTATTAATTCGTTTTATTTCTCGCTCGCCGTGCGTCGTTCGCTGCGAGTCTGCTTGCTGCACGCGCGGCTAATCGCTTACTTAGAGCGCCCTTATCGCCCCTTTGCTTTGTCGCAGCATCCGGCGGCGACGCTCGATTCTCCTCGCTAATCGCATTCCGATGCGCGACAATCGGCTTTGCTCTCGCACTGGTCGTCAGTGCGTTCCTGGCAGCCTTGCCGGTTTCATCTCCGCGCCCGCACCTCGTTATTTTCTTTTGATTTTCCGCGTGGCTGCTGGACGCGAGTTTTTGTGTTGCGCGGGATTTTGTGCGTGTGTGTGCAACATGACCGACGCCCCGAAACTTAAGGCCGGCGATCAGCCGCGGCATCGTGGGGGACGGAGGAAGACGGCCGCCGCGGCGACGGCTGCTCTTGCCATGCAAGATGGAGCCGTCTTGTTGGCGCCGCTAGGACCGGATGGCGTCGACCCTATCCCGGGCTCCCTCTCGCATGGCAACGGGTACGCGTGTGTGACCAACGCGACCCCCAACTACGAGCTGCGCGGGCGGGTGGGCCAGGAGGTGATCGTCTGCCGTCGCTGCGTTACTGTAAGTTTGTTTTGGTTTTTTTTTTGGATGGTCTCTCTCTCTCCCTCACTCTCTCTCTCTCTCTCTCTCTCTCTCTCCGCGTCGCGGCTCGCGCGGCTGTCGCTTGAAATCGCGAGTCGCGCGGACTCCGCGGAAATTTTCCTCGCGCCTGTACGCGCTTCCGGGTCTATTTAAAAAAAAATTTTCTGCGCTATATGCGCAATTTCGAATTTTAATTAAAAAAAATCTTCTTGCGCTATATGCGCTATTCCCAATTTAATTTGAAAGGAAAAAATTTTTTTGTGCTATATGCGCAATTCTAAATTTGATTTGGAGAAGAAGAAAAAAAATTTCTTGCGCTATATGCGCAATTCCGAATTTAATTTTCTTTTAAAAAAATTTCGTGCGCTATATGCGCAATTCTGAATTTAATTCCTTTAAAAAAAATTTCTTGCGCTATATGCGCAATTCTGAATTTAATTTTCCTTTAAAAAAATTTCTTGCGCTATATGCGCAATTCCGAATTTAGTTCCTTTAAAAAAATTTCTTGCGCTATATGCGCAATTCTGAATTTAATTTTCCTTTTAAAAATATTTCTTGCGCTATATGCGCAATTCTGAATTTAATTCCTTTAAAAAAATTTCTTGCGCTATATGCGCAATTCTGAATTTAATTTTCCTTTAAAAAAATTTCTTGCGCTATATGCGCAATTCTGAATTTAATTCCTTTAAAAAAATTTCTTGCGCTATATGCGCAATTCTGAATTTAATTTTCCTTTTAAAAAAAATTTCTGCGCGTACGTATGCGCGGTCTTGCGTAAACTTAAAATAAAATTTATTTTTCTCTATTTTTGAGTATATTCGGAAAGAAAGCGTTTCATTCAAATATATTGCCGTAACTTCTATCCGTCTCGTTTATCTCGTACGGGTGATTAAGGGAGAACCGAGGGTAGGGGATGAGGAGAAGAGAAAAAAAATTGTCCTCGGTCCGTAACCTCTTTTTTTTGGTTTTACGCGTAGTCTGTCAAAATGGTTTACCATTCCGTGGTCCCCGAGCGGCAGCCATTCTGGAGCAACGAGAGGTCTCCTGAGCGGCATCTTTACATGCCGCCGGGCTATGTTTATCGTTTCGGCGTTCGATGTCCGATGCATGGTTTTGTGAGTACCTGACCTTAATTTTATTTGATTTCGCGCGCCCTTGCTCCGTGTTTATTAACCACGTTCCCGTGTTTTAGCTGGGAACTCGCCGCGTCGACGCCACAAGCTTGCCGTTGGCCGGTGCCCCCGTGGCCGTGCGCTTTAAGAGCTTTCCGCTAGGAGAGTTGCGGCTCGTCCATGAGGACGTGTGCCCCGGTGGGGAGGTGAGTTCGCGCGGTATAACCCCCTCGTTGGGCTACTTTAGGTGTAACGCGCCTGTTCCCTATTCGCAGCTCGTGAACACCGTAGTATCGAGGGCCGGACGCATGGGTTCCCTCATCCCCAAGGACCAACTGGCGATGAGGGATTACGACGCTACACCCATCGTCCGCTACCTCGACCTCACCGGAGGGGAAGATGGCGCCGTCTTCCAGGCTCCCCTGGACTGCCCTTGCCACGGCGTGTTCGGCTGCCTGGTGGTCCAGTTGTGGCCGTGCGCGGGCCCGCTGATCGACGCGGCGGCTTAGGCGCGGCCGCCTTATTATTCTACCTATCTTATTATTTTTTTTTTTTTTTACTATTTTAATAAAATCCCTCTTTGATCCTGAGGCTAAAAAGAATATAAGACGTCCTATCTATTGTAATTATTTCTATCCCTTATATTACTATTTTTGATTGAATTATATATACGTCTCGGCTGCCCGGACTCTTAATGGTCGTCGCGGAATCGAGGAGATTGCTTCCAACTCTTTTTTTGTTTATTAGTCTCTGGGCCCGTTGCGGTTTGGGCGCTGCTCAGTAAGGCGGCGAGCCTGTTCGAGCGCTATGATCGACTCTTGCTGCTTAATTATGCGGTCGATTGGGTTACCTCTGCAGCGGCGATAGATGATAAATCCACCTAACCCGAAAACTATCAGCATTGCGATCACGCTCGAAATCGACAGCCCAAATATGGAGGCACTGCTGCTCAGGTTACGCAGCTCAGATGATGTTGACCTTCGACTGGCGATCTCGCTCGCTCTCGCTGCTATCTCATGGAGCGCGGCGCCTGTTTTGAGGCTTTCTGAATTTCCGCTATGCTGCTGGTCGGTCCTGCTCGCGGCCTCAGCCTGAATTGCTTCCTTTAGCTCACTGTCGACGTTCGACGCGTTACTTAGGCTCTCGATTATTCGCGCGGTGTCGACTCTGACCGTCTCGAACTTTGATTCGTTTAAGGCTGCTGAGATTGTACGTGACGCGGTTAGGCGTGCATTCGCCGTATGCGCGGAACAACCCGGACTGAGCTCTACGATTCCTATTCCGGAAATCGTGTCCGTAAGCTGCTCGGATCTGACGCACTGAACGTAAAGATTTTCCGGCGCCCGGGTGGCGAAAAGCCACGCGTTGGCCTTATCTAGCCTTAACCAAAAGGTGTCGCGCACCTGTCTAAAGCGTATGTCGCAGGTTGCCGGATGGCTAATCTTTTTGCCGGCGGCAATCCTGACTTCCCATGGCGTGTTCTTTCTAATTTCGCGTACCGGTTCCGGATTTACAGCTATTCGTAGCTCATCTAGCTCGCGCAGCTTTACCACGTTTTCGGCTAGGAAAGGCAGGTATGTGCGATTCGATGAGCTTACCGCGAAATAGGCTGATTCGGGCCATATGTATGCGGCCACATTTCGCATGTGCAATGAGTGTTGCATCGCCGGAATTGGCGATGCTCTAAATAGGAAGAAGTCCTGTAGATCGAGCAATGGAATGGCTACCTGATAGATTAGATAGCCTTCCGTGAACATAATTGTGATTTTTGATACCTGCATGATCGCTATGGCTGAAAATTTCTCCTCTGGGAGGGGAAATTTGGCGGTCGTGATTGAGCTTTTCACCGCCAGCATAGCTTCGCGCAGGGTTTCAGGCGGCATCATGTGTGGATGGATAACCCCCTTTACCGCGAAGAGAGCCGCATCGGTAATTGTTTCCGTGTCAGTCCGGAATTGTTCGATACTAATTCTGGTGCTGACGAGGGCGTCGAGAGTCGCAATTTCTTTGCTATTATAGGCTGATCTATTCTCGAGCACTGATGTTGCTGCCTCGAGTCTCATCACCCTCGCGTCCAGTCGCGATATTTCGCGCTCTACGATCTGCGTTTGATTCGCTAGCAGCGCGGCGGTTTCACGCGTATCATTCGCAACGGATCTGATTGCGTTTTGGATTTCAATCGCGTCATCCTCATTTAGTGTCCCGTATAGAAATTTATGTATTTTTCCGGCGAAGGGAATTATCCCAGACCACCGTCGCTTGCGTTCATGCTTTTCTACGCGATTCCCGATAGGTAGCAGATTTCGCACTCGCTCTGCCTGTCGCGCGACGCCGCTCGCAGCCCTGATTATCGGGTCGTCTTCGCATTTTGGGCCGCATGCTTCTACTATTCGTCGGATGTTATCTTCGATTACCTGACCCGCCCTAAAATACGGGTTCAAGTCCACCTTCTGAACTATTTTCCATTCTGAACTGGAAGTGGCCAGGGGCACTATTTTCTCTGTGATAAGCCCGAGGTTCCCGTCGAGCTTGTGTATCTTGCGCGAGGGTCCTCCGGGTGGCTGCACTTCCGGTACTGCTCTCGCATCGTATCCGAGCAGGATTCTGCAACATATTTTTCGCGTGCTTATTTGCGTTGTTTTTTTTTGAATTTTATTTCGCGGTACGTCCAGCGCCGCGAAAAAAAAACGGTAAAAAAAACGACGTTCCTTACGGGTCCTCTGTTTCGGAGTTCGCGTTTCTCGCTAGCTCGCTGGTTCGCTCGAGCTTATTTGCGTGTACTGTTTTAGTTGCTTCCTCGTTCGCGATCATTACGTTGTTTGTTTTTCGGTTCACGTTAATGACTTCGAACGGTCCTACGTATTCGATTGCGAATTTTTTGTTCTTTGGCTCCTTTAAGAGGAAGACCAACTCGCCTTCTCGGAAATGTTTTGTGTTTATTTTGCGGTCGTAGTAATATTTTGACCTATACTTGGCCTGAATTAAATTAAGCGCGGCCGTTGTCTGTAATTGCGTCAGATTGGTTGTCATTTCGTCGATGTATTCGTTATATGACACCGTTTCGTCCGCTCGCGGGAAGCTTGAGGGCGTACGCGGTTTCATGCCAAATACGAGTTCTTGCGGCATGTATCGTGTGCTCTCGTGTACGGTGCAGTTATACGCGTGCTGGCATACGACCGTCCACTCGTCGCAACGGTTAACTTTTTTCACATACTTCCTTAAATATTCTGTTAACGTATGGTGCATGCGTTCGATTGACCCGTTGGACTCCGGGTGGTACGCCGTAGTCGCGAATTTGTCGATGTTAAATATTCGCGCGAGCTCCTCCAGCGTGCGGTTCTGGAAATGTTTTCCCTGGTCCGTTACGATCTTTCCCGGCGGCCCGAAAACGCATATTACTTTTTCGATTAACGCTCGCGCTACCTCTCCCGCGTTTGCAAATTCTGTTGGCGTTAGAATTATATATTTGGTCAACATATCTTGAATTGACAATATATATCTGTTGCCTCGCCCCGTCGTTTCCAGGGGGCCGTAAAAGTCTAACGCTATGTGCTCGAATGGGAATGCCGGAGTGTTACTTATTAGCATCGGCAAGCGAGTTTTCACCCTTACCAGCTTGTTCGTTTGGCAGACTCTGCATCGTGCCACGAATTGCTGGACTTCCGGTCGCATGTTACGCCAATAAAAATCGTGCGCGATTTTCGCGTAAGTTTTTGCCATACCGCGGTGACCCCTCATTGTCGACTCATGGTACTCTTTCAAGATTCTGTATCGGTCTGACGTTGGTGGCACGGGTATGTTGTTTGTCAACAACACCGCACTGATCGGCCTATTCGCGAAGCAGGAGTCGAATAACTCAATGAATGAGTTCCACTCTGTTAGCTTTAAAATCGCGAGGTCGCGAATCACGGCGAAGCTCGTGATTTCTAGCCTGGCTACGACTCTTTTCAGCGTTTTGAGACACTTGCGTAAATTCGCGCGTAAGGGTTTTTCGTTCACGTGGTGTTTGGCGTAGACGCCGATGACCCTGAATCCCGCGTGTTCGTCAACGTTGACCTCGCCCAGGTTAAATTCCTGGCCGTTGAGCACTTGTAAATCCACGTAGCCCCGCTCTGCGAATGCTTCCTGGGTTTCTGTTGAGAAGAATTTGTCCGTTGTTGCCAGGTATACGAGGTTACTGTGGTACCTGAACGGATGCTGCTTATAGGATTTCAAGTGCTCAAAGGCCGGCGCCTCCTGACCCTCGGGTATTGCCCATGGCGGTTTTTCGCGTGGAGGTCTTGCCCGAGCGGTTACGTAGACGTTCAGTTTCGCGTCGTTCAATGCGGCCGTTGCTGTTGGCCTCGCGCTGTCCCCCTGGCTCATTATCTCGTCGACGCTCGATTCGACATGATCAGCTGTTGCTGCTCCGTCTATGCTAGCGCGACTCGGCACGACCGACATGTGTTCGTCTGCGGATTTGCTGCTGTCTGCACCCCGCTCGCTCAGCTGTTCGCCGCTGTACGCGTTCTCGTTGCTAGATTCGGGCCAGCTGAGCGCGCCGGTGGCTGCCGTCGACCCCGCGTTTGCCTTGTGCGATAAGGCCTGCTGCCGTGTCAGCGCACTGCCGCTCGCCGCGCCGGGATCCTGCTCGTCGCGGTTTTCATCATTCGCGGCGTTATTGTGGCTCTCCTTCGGAGGCGGAGGTTGCGCTTCAGTTCTTCTCCGTTTTGTGAGTTTGTTCTTTCCGAATATCGGCGATAGCGTTCCGCCGTGCCCGTCGTCGGATGGCGGTGGCTCGTCGCGTTTGGTTGTTTCGCGTGCTCGTGGCTCGCTGGCCGATATTCGCTTGTACGGTGTGAAGTGCTGGCCACGTAAATTCAAATGTATAGTGCTTTCCGCGTTTTTTATTATGACGTGACAGAAAATGCGTTTTTCGTCCGGCAGCTCGTAATGCACGCAAATGTTTTTACTGAACGCGTGGGCGAATAAAAATACGCAGTCGATGTTTCCGTACGCCGACTCTGATTGCAATATTTTCGCGGTCTCGTCTGGTTCTCCGCAAGATTTTATCATTTGTGAGGTCGCGAGCAGCTGTCTCAGCTGTGTTGCTGATAGGTCGAGTTCCGCGGCCTTGATTAGCAAGAAAAATAGACAGTTGCCTGGTGGCTGATTTGGAATGTCGGGGTCGCGTTGAAGTCGCGCTGACGGTTCCATACATTGGTTTTTTCTAATATATGTTTGGACTAAATTGTTGCCCGAGGAGGCCGAGGAGTTTATGTCGGATTCTTCGCGGTAGCGGTCGTAATTTCGGGGCACGTCCGCGAAGTCGATTCTTGGCCCTTCGTCGGCTGATTCAGACATCGGTTCGGGCTCGCTTGGCTCAGCTGCCAAACTCGCGTCCGACGTGTTCTGTGCGAGCGATTGCGCGGCGGCAGCGTTGCTGCTGACCTTCGGCGGAGGCTTCGTTATCTCGGCCGGAGTCACGTTACTCCCAACGTTCGTCGTGCTTGCCTCGCTTATCTGTGCGGGCTCGCTGCTCTGCGCGACTGCGGCACTGCTCTCTTGCGCCGACGATCGCGTTTGTTCGACTAGCTCGATGCGTAATCCTCTCTTTTTGCCGATCTTGTGGCTTGCTAAATTTACGCCTAGCTTTTTTCCCTTCGATTTGCTTTTCCACGGCCAAGTTATCACGAGCTCGGGTTTTTCATTTCGCTCGTGGGCCTCAAGTGGCTTGGGCAGTGACTTCGCCGAATCTTCGGAATTTGCGCTGACTATGCTAAGTTGAGACGGTACGAATTTACCCGGTCTTTTTATTGGTATAATGTATGACTGCAGCGGCTCGAGTTCGACTGCGGTCTTGCCGGATGGTGGAGGTCTCTCGTCGACCGAGCTATCGCTGTCGGTAGCGGGCGTGTATATTTTTGGGGTCTGCCGGCTACGCAACGATCGGCCTGAATCCTTCCCCAGGGGGTCTATATTTCTCATGAACTGCCAAGCCCCCGGGGGCAATACGATGTCCGTGGGCTGTCCCGAATCGACTACTGAGTCGTCGGCCGCGGTTCTCGCCTGGAGCTCTCGCTCTCTCGTCGTGGTAGTCCCGCTTAAACTTGGCGTTTCCCCTTTAGAGCCGGCCGCCAGCGCGTACGCCTCTATTGAACGCGTTAGTATTATTTTTATTCGCGCTTCTTCGCCAAGGCTTAGCTGATAGCGGTAAGCGCGTAAGCCGTACAAAAATTGGTCCAAAATTTCGCTATTCGCCTGACGGGCACGCGAATCCCTATCGGCCTGGCTCAGATCTGGGGCCGATTGAATGATCGTGAGCAATCGGTTGTACAATTTTTCTACGCGGAATCCGTAAGAGCCCACGCTCTCCGTTGCCCCCTGTTCGATCACTCGCAACTCCGCATGGATCTGCTCCGCGACGCCGATGATCGCGTAGTGAAACGTTAGGTCGCGCAGAAGCAATTCCACCGACGAGTACGTGGCCGTACGAGCTCTGAACCCGTCAGTGGCCTTGCCCTTGAGGCGGTTCGCGATGTGCCGTAGCAGGCATCTTTCGTACGCTGGTCCGAACATACTCAGTATGTCCTGTATCGCTGTTACAAAACCCGTTAGGGAATCAGGATCGCCCTCGAAATACGGTATTAGGTTCAGCGCTTGCGTGAATTGGGTGAACCTGCACGGCACTGAGGAGCCGTCTGGGTTCATGTTATCCCAGTAATTGGCTGGCGCTCGGGTTTGCGAGACTGGCACTAGCGCCATATTTTGGTTCGGCGACGCTGGCGGGTCGTAGCGGTGCGGGGGTGGCGATGGTGGAGGCGAGGGTGAGGGTGGCGGGCACCGTTGGCGCGGCTTGCTCTGTCGGACCTGCGGTCGTTCGTGTTCGCTTCTGTCGCGACGACCGCGGCCCCTGCTCTGCCGTCGGCCACCACGCTTGCCGCGGCTATCGCTTCTTTGGCGCCGGCGCCTGCTATCGCGGCTATCGTTATGCCTTCCGCGATGACTCTCTCTATCGCCGCTCCTTTGCCCGCGTCGGCCGTCTTGCCCGCCGTCACGCTCCTCTCGCTGTGCCCGACGATTTCCCCGGTTACTGTCGCGTCTCTTCTGCCGACTCTCCCGGCTGCCGTAGCGCCTTTCGCGGTGCTCGCGCCGGTTCTCCCGGCTGCCGTCGCATCTCTCCCGCCGTGCGCGACGGCTTTCGCGACTGCCGTTCCGTCTCTCGCGTCGGCTCTCTCGACTGCCGTCGTATCTCCCGCGTCGGTTGCGATAGCCTTCTCGGCTGCCGCCGCGTACTTCGCGCCAGGCTTCTCGGCTTACGTCGCCTTCTCGTTGTTCGCGGCCCAGCTGTCCGTTGCTCACTGTTCTATAGTACGTACTAGCCGAGCTACTGCTGATGTCTGAGTCGTACGTCGAGTCGGAAAAGGAGCTACTCTCGGATTCGGCGTCGTCCGGATCGCTGTTTGGCTCGTCGTCCGGGTCGCCCGCGCCAGCCCGGTTGGTTCTCGTGAACCCTTGCGCCTTTTTTGGATTTTTCTCGACTTTCAGGCTTCTCACTGAACTGATCGCGAACTCTTCGCTCGCACGCGCTTTTGCGTTGTCCGTCGGTACTAGCGTTTCTGTCGCCCGCGGAGGATCGTCGTTCGCGGTCGCTCGCATAATCTCGAAAATCTCGTCCTGCGTGCGGTTCGCCAGTAGCTGCGCGAGCGTTGCCATCGTCTCGGCATCCGCGCTTTCCGCGCTCGTAAAGAGTAGCCGATTGTGGCTCGCCTGTTCTCTCTTACACGGATTGTTCTGCGTTGTCTCGCGGCCAGTCACCGAGATTCTATCGAGCGGTAATCCCTGCGCCCGGCTTAATTCACGGATTTGTGCTGCTACCTCTCGCTCGTCGAATGACCGCGCCTCGGGAGTTATTGGGTCCGGTATTTTGACTTTCGCAATATTTTTAATCTCTAGCAGATTGCCGACGCCTGCCATGCATCGCTCCCCGATTTCGAGCCGCTCGGGCTTTTCGAGGGGCTTGCTGAGCGGTCCCCAGAAGCTACTCTGGCGCTCCGTGCCAATGTTTAGCCCGCCGATCTGTCGGAAGATTCGGCGATACCTAACGGGTCTCCGCTGGCTGCCTCGGTGCACGCTGCTCCGGCGCTCGCCAGCGACGCCGATGGGATTGCGGGGTCCGTGGCCCTCGCTGATCCCCGGCTCTCATCTACTGAGTAGTCTATGCCCCCGTCACCGCGCGGCGTGTCGTTGTGTCTCGATAGCAGGTTTTCGCGCGTCTCCTGCCAGCTGTCGGCCATACGCGCGTCTCTTCTCCGGCTTTCGCTCGATGGGACTGATTGCACGCTGTCCTGGCTGAGCGTGCGTCGGAGCTTTTGCTTCGTGTCCGGATACATTCTATTATAATTTAAGAATATTTTCCGCGCTAGCAACAGCTTCCTATTTGATTCCGGTTCGCTCTCCGCCGCGTTGCGTTTATCGCGTTTGTTTTTCTTTTCGTCGCGTACTTCGCCCTCGCTGTCCCGATCGTCCCTAAGGCTTCGCGTGCTAACCGTGCTCTTTGCTGATTTAAGCAATCTTAGGCGCGTCATATTGGCTGTTCTTACTATATGGCGTTCGCGATGCTGATGTTATTTGGTCGCGATAATGGGTCACGGAACTAAATCGGGGGTTGGGCGGGGTGATTTCGCGTACCAAGCTGCGTGTACTATTGAAAATGGACTTACATTACGATGACAGTAATTGACGCTCGCATGATGTTGAGTCGCGCTGAATCGGTGTTGCTGCTTCGGCGATGTTCGCTGTGATGGCGGCTGGTGATTGGCTGCTGGTGGCTGGTGGCTGGTGGCTGGCTTCGAGCTTAGTTGGCCGAGATCGGCTTCGTTGCCTGAGATCAGCTTCGATGTTTCGCGCCCGCTACCGACATTTGCGGTCTTATTTTTTTGTTTTGCGTTCCGTCGCAAGATCACGGGCGGGCGCACGTTGTTTATGCGTGCTTTCCGTTGCCGACACTTGTGCACCAGATTCGATCACGAAGATGATTGTCTTCTGCGTGCTTCTTTTCAGTTTTCTTTTTAATCTCCAAGGAGAGAAGAAAAGAAAAAAAAATTCAGATCTGGCACTCACTATACTGGCACTATCGGCGTTGTTTCGCTGCGTCAGTGTCCTGTGTGTCGGCGCTGACTGCACTTGCGCTATGTACTTGCTTAGACGCGAGTATTCGCTGTCCTCTTATGTCGAAGAAAAATGTCCTTTATTATTATTTTTTTTTTTTTGAGCTCGGGGATTGCGTCAAAGGTCCCGAGCCTCGGCGACCTGCTCTCTGTTGCGGTCGGCGAACGGTGGAATGGGAAAAGGTGAAATTATTCCCTTTTCCTGGCGCGCTGACGATGGTGTGGCACTAGTTCACTAGGTACACTTTTAGCTGGTGTAGTCCCGCTTCGTCGCACTTAGCGTGATCGAGGTCGCGCGCGTGTGGTTCGTCCGCCCCGGTGAAAAAATAAAAAAAATTTTTTTATTTCTCCGCTTGCTATACTTGGACCGACCTAGCGTCCAAGTCCCCCAAGGGATGCCAGTTGTTACGTGTAAGGGGTGGGTACAAGGAGTAGTCAGTCTTGCAGTACCTTAAGCTTTATTTAGGAATTAGGAGAGAGCTCTGCTCTGGTCTACGGTCGCCGGAGTTCTGCCTGCGAAGCCTCCGATGCGACGGGTCGGAGGCTGCAGTCTTCAGCACAAAGTGCAAGCTTGCACTTTGTGCGTGAGAACGCTCCGGCTCTCGCGCTCCCGCGCGAGGTGCTACCTGAGCTTAGCCGGAGGTCACCCGAGCCCGAAAGCTCGTACGTGACAATAAAATTATTGCTAATTAATTAATTGATAACTGCTTTCTTGAAAGCATTTAAACGTTATGTATACTATTGATACATAACATGTGTGATGTAGAATTGTAGTATTTATTAAGGGGCGCGGTAGCGCCATGATACAAGTTTACATCGTATCCTTCACAAATTTTTAATCCACATTATATTTTGAATAATATTTATAAAAAAAAGAAGTACATGTAAAAAAATAAAATCTAAAAACCTGTGTTTATTATTTACTTATAAGAGATTCAAAATAATACGTACACTTATCTTTATAAGAACTTATATAATTTTGAGTTTTTCATAAATACTTACACTGTTGACTTCATGACTTTAGTGTTAAATTTTCAGTTAGGTAACAATATGAAAATCAAAATTATAAGATTTTCGATAAACTTAATTACAGGTATTGTTTTAATATGTTAAAACAAACTTATGTATAAAAGTTAAGCCCTCTAGCTATGATAGATATTAAACGAGTGTAAAGAATATAATTGAAATAATTTATCATCCACAAGTTGCGAAAGCTGCATTTTGCATATTTCGGTTTTCACCTCATTTAAAATCTGTTATAGCTAGAAGGCTGAAATTTGGTATCCAAATTTGTTTTAACATGTTAAAACAATGCATAGAATTCACTCGATCCAAGAACTTATATTTTTGATTTTCATGTAGATATACTTACACCATTGATTTCATGGCTTTAGAATCTAAATTGTCAGGTATGTAAATATTTTGCTAAGCCGTTTCGACTTGAAAATTCTCATACTATCGCTCTGAGTAGAGACTTGACAACTCATAAGTTTTCGTTACCTTTTACAAAGCAAAACATGCATTTTCCTTGGGAAAATACTCGTTACATCCAAGATTTGGAAATTGACTGTACATGTTGCTCTCTCAAAATTGAGAATAACTAATTTTTCATTAAGCAAATCAATCAGAGGGATAGCTTAAGAAATTTCAAGTTAATCTTCTAGACCAATTTTTAGCTGTTCAATTTTGAATACCATAAATGATAATTATTTTGACTGGTGTATGTGATAAACTTAAACTTTCACATACATTCGTTGCGATGGATTTCTAGATAAAAGGAGTACGAAGTATACTCATTTTCTAAATCATGGATATAATGAGCCTTTTCCTAAGGGAAAAGCATGTTTTGTTTTGTATAAGGTAACGTGAACTTATAAGTTGTCAAGCCAGTCACTTAGAGGAATAATATGAAAATTTCCAAGTTGATACGGCTCAGCAGTTTTGAATTATTGAATTTTGAAATTTCTAATCTTTGATTATCTTAATACTGCTCAACTGTACCACCGTCAAAATTCTTATACTATCCCTCTAAGCAGTGGGCTTGAAAACTTGTATGATCTTTTGACTATTAAAAAGTAGAACATACATTTCTATTGGGAAAAGAGACGCTCAACCCACATTCTGGAAACCGCCTTTACTCCGGGCACTCTGAAAATTGAAATGAGATAATCATAGATTAGAAATTTCAAAATTAAAAAATTCAATTTTGACTGGGCCCTATCAACTTCTTTTCCGATCCTTACCCTTCAATTCTTATCCTATCCCTCTGAGTGACTGGCTTGACAAATCATAAGTTCTCGTTACCTTATATAAAACAAAACATGCTTTTCCCTTGGGAAAAGTATCGTTACGTCTGAAAACTGAGTGCACTTGCTCTCTCAAAATTGGAAAAAATTTCTAAATCGCTTGTCTTCTGAACTTATAATTCTGAACTTAATAATTATGAATCTTGAAAAAACATTTTTCTCATCACTAGCTTGTCACAGAAACTCCTTTCCTTTGTAACGTAATAGTTGCGTAACCTCCCAATAGAAAATCTGTAAAAACTTTCTTCAATACTTAAACGATGAAAGTACAACACTTTCACTAGCTTGTCACGTCGCAAGAAAATTCTTTACTTCTATAACATGATAGTTGTAGGCCTTCATAAGTTCTCGTTACCTTATACAAAACAAAACATGCTTTTCCCTTGGGGAAAGTCTCGTTACGTTTGGAAACTTAGTGTACTTGCTCTCTCAAAATTGGGATAAACTTGTAAACCACTTGTCTTCTGAACTTATATAGTAATTATAAATCTTGAAAAAAACATTTATCACATCACTAGCTTCTCACAGGAATTCCTTCCCTTTATAACATGACAGTTGCGTAACCTTCCAATAGAAATTGTGTAAAAACTTTTATGATATTTAAACGATGAAAATACAACACTTTCACTAGCTGGTCACGTCACAAGAAAATTCGTTACTTGTATAACATGATAGTTTTATGCCTTCATGGGTTCTCGTTACCGTATACAAAGCAAAACATGCTTTTTCCTTGGGAAAAGTCTCGTTACGTCTGGAAACTGAGTGTACTTGCTCTCCCAAAATTTGGAAAAACTTATAAACCACTTGTCTTCTGAACTAATATAATAATTATAAATCTTGAAAAAACATGTTCAGATCACTAGCTTCTCACAAGAATTCCTTTCCTTTATAACATGACAGTTGCGTAACCCCCCAATAGAAATTCTGTAAAAACTTTTTTTGATACTTTAAGGGTTCAATTGTCAGATGATGCCTAAAATAACTTATGTTTTCAGTAGCTATATCCGTGCGTAAAGAGGAGCTTCCTTTAATGTTGGTAACGGTGTGCAAAAGTCTTAGAATTTTCGAGGTGGCCCGATTAAATGTGTCGTGTTTCGACGCTTCTATATTCGTAAAGCGATACTCAAATTCGCTTACGAGCAGGAAAACTTTGCACACACGTTCTGTGTAACGTCACCTAAACACCTTTGAAATTTCATTAAGAAATATGATAAAACCGTGGGGCTGGCCCAGAAATTTATTCCCATTTACGAAAAATCATATGGGTAGATTTTTTTTTGGTCAGGTAGTATATTTTAAAAATATTAAAAATTGACAAAATAGCATCGTTTTGAAATTAAGAAATCTTACCTTTCACCGTTCCTCCCTCCCAAATTTTCGCGGATCACTCGGTTTTGAACATCGTTTACTTCTAACGATCGTTCTAAAATCGCGTATGCCAATTCGGCATCAGCTCCTTCAATATGAATCAGTTCATGATATCTATTATAATACATATTGCTGTATATATATATATATATTGTGACGAGTATGGTCACGCCGCATGCATATTCTATTCTAAGACATATGTTTTTATATATTTGCATGTAAGCCTTTTCAGATGTTCCCGTGCACCAGAGCTGTACGAGAGTTGATGTATTACTGAACGCGCCGCCTGGTGAGAGAGCGCGCGTGAGAGAGAAGCTTCTAGCGTCACGTTAGGTGAGACGTTAGATTCGATTCGAGCATCGAGCGTGCGTGTTGTATATCAGAGAAGCGTTTACCCGGCAATATTAGCATTTTGTATTGTTTATCATTACGATAATTGCGATTACACGTGTGAGTGGAGAGATACTCTACACCGTTGTGAGAGCCTACTGTTTTCCAGCTAGCTGGATCGGAGCGAGACCGCAGTTTTAGGCTGATTATCGTGTTAGCGTCCTCCGCATTTTTTCCTGTAAGTATCAGCTTCTCTCTTTCACTCTCACCAGCGCGTTCAACAATATTAGCTTTCTATTGACCGTGAGATTGCGTGCTAACGAAGCACACTTGTACATTTATTTTGTTGTAATTTTCTGATTGAATTAACATAATATATGCACCGAACGTCACGTATGTATTTCATTTGCGAGTTTTACGTATTAGCCCTGTTCCCCTTTATCTAAAACCCACGGAGAATTAAAGAAGAATAATCTACATTTAACGGGGTCAATCCCCGTTACAATATAAACCATGCCACAACACACCCCAAGCTTCTGTGATTTTGAAATATGATATATTATATGAGTAAATAATTTTAAGTAATCACAAGAAAATTTTAAAAAACATTTTATTTAAATAATTAATAGTGTTTTATAAAATGTATTATTTATAAATTTTAAGTTATCATATATTATTGAACGACCCAAAACGCTAATACAACGTATGACAATTTTCTATTATACTCAAGTACGATATAATATATAAATAAAATTATTTTAGGGAAATACTAATACTATACAATACGCATATACAGTATTATAATTGTTTAGTTGGCAATCCAGACTTGAATCAAAAGTTTTATTTGGGCCATAGAAGCCTCCCAATAATTATGAATACAATTCGGACCATTTATCATTCTACAATATAATTTATTATATAAGCCCCTAAACAAATAGCTAAACAAAACACTTTGTAATTATATATATATATATAATAAAATTCGATAAAACTTCTGATTAATTTATAAGTTAGTTAAATTTTTTATATTTTCAAATTTTTCAACCATTATTTTAATAAATAAATGTTAAGCTAATTACTTTTTTTAATTCTATTGATTTTTAATAATTTTAACTTTAAAAAAATGTTGAATTTTTTGTTTTAGATAAGATATGTATACTGTTTTATAAAAATTTATCATTCATTATTTCCCATAAAGCGTACTGAGTATCGCGAGCGAAGCGAGCGATCTTTGCTAGTGTATAATAAAAAGTATCAATATGAAAATGAAAATAATCAGTTTTTAGATACAGTTAATTGCACGTATTGTTTTAGCATGTTAAAACAAGCTTTTATTCCAAATTTCAGCCTTCTAGCTACAACAAATTTTAAATCAGGCAAAATCCGAAATATTCAAAATGTAGCTATCGTAACTAGTGGATGATTACTTATTTCAATTATATTCTTCGCACTCATTTAATATCTATCACAGCTAAAGGGCTGAAATTTGGCACACAAGTTTGTTTTAACATATTAAAACAATACATGCAATTAACTTTATTTAAGGGCTTATAGTTCTGATTTTCATATTGTTACCTACCTGAAAATTTAGACACTAAAGGCATGAAGTCAACAGTGTAAGTATTTATATCAAAGTCAAAATCATAAGTTCGTAGACATGGTTAATTGCATGTATTTCATGCAATTTATAGTAAACTAGACATAGCTGGAACATTTATTACGTTTAAACTAGCAATATTTATTATGATTACGTATTAATAAATTATTTATAAAAAATGCTGGAAGAACTCAATTGACAAGAACAGTAAACGTATCCATTTAGTAATGGATCACTAAATATATGAACTTTAACAACTTTTATCCAGTGTAATCAAATTTCATGTTTAAAAAGTGTTTCTGTCATAAAATTTATTATGGTTATGTATTATAAAATTACAAAATTAAAAATTAAAAAATATAACAATCGCAAATGTCCGTACTACCTGTAGGACAATGTTTAATAATTATTAAGATTAGGCACTTAAAATAATCAGATTAAAGCTTTCAAAATTTTAAAACACCAAGTTCGTCCAACCAATAGACATGAAAGTTGTTATAGAATTCCTTTGACTAATTTACTAACTGAAAAATTAGTTCTTTTCAATTGTAAGAGAGAAAGAAGTACAATCAGCTTTCAAAATATGAATTAGCGTGCCTTTTTGTCAAAGGAAGTATACCTTTTGCTATATAGAAGGTAAAAAGAGTATATGAGTTGTCAAGCCCATTTGTCGAAAAGATACCATGATAAATTTTAAATTGTTGCCATTAACCAGTTTTAAAATATCAACATTTAAAAGTATTAAAATTAGAATATTTAAAACTAGTCAATAGTGTCAACTTAAAATTTTTCATAGTATCCTTTTAAGAGATGGGCTTAACAACTTATATGTTCTTTTTCCTTTTTGTTAGCAGAAGGTATACTTCCCTTGAAAGAAAGTATCGCTAATCCACATTCTGGAAGCTGGTTGTCCTTTGTGCTATCTGGAAATTGAAAAGAACTACATTTTCAGTAAGTAAATTAGTCACAGAGATTCCATGACAACTTTCAGGTTTATCCATTGGACGAGCTTTAAGTTTTTAAATTTTGAAAGCTTTAATCTTTGATTATTTCAAAAGTCATCCAATGAATATATACAATATCATAAACCTATTCTGTGTTTAAATTAACTTTTATTTTTCAGATTTTTATGTTTAAGTAATTCATTTATATTTTAACAGCTAATTATTCTATCATAATAATCGCACAATTTTTTCTTGTATACACGATATCATGGAGCAACATATATATTAAGATAGTGGATGAACAAAGATTTTAATTAAAAAATATATGACCTAAAGAATAATATTTCCAGTAATAATATTACCTATACAATTACATTAATGGATTTGACTTATAACGAAAAGCTAACTTTTTATACTTCATTTCAGATGTATTTGTGCACTTTCTTTACTCTTAATCAGAAGATACAAATCTCAGCAATTTTATTATTTAACACAATAAACCCTTACAAACTACTAAATAATTTCAAATCTTTTTTTTAATTAATTAAAATCCTGTAATATTTTAATTTAATGTATTGTTTGCATGCATTACCTTATGTTATATTTGATTAATTAACGTCTAACCTTTTTTATATTCTTTTCCATCAGGAAAAGAATGTATGTAGTTAATTTATCAGTAATGCATTATATATTACACATCTTATTTTATCTGCTCAGCGGATGAAACCCCTTTCACACATTAAAAATAATAATTATAGTGGTAAACAAGGCTACCACAGTAAACTCTGTTGATCATACGTTGCTTTTTCATCCTAAGTACGTCGAATCACCTGTAACAGAGAAGGAATAAATTATTTTAAAACAAAGAATTATGTTCTTTTATTTTAAAGTTAATTTAATTAAAGATAATTGAAGTATACGTATCTGATAAAGTGAGATCCATTGACAGTATATTTATATCCTTATCCATCTTTTTTGTAAATGAATTTTTGCACTTGAAACTTTTTGCAGGTTCTAGATTAAACACTATTGCACACGTGTAGTACGAGTTTTATCGTCTTTTAGCGCGTTTTAAATAATATAATTTATCTTAAACTTGGAGTTATATTTTATTAAAACTAAAAGATATTATTAGGTACCGAATAAATAATTATAGTGCTTGTTTTTTTGATCGCTTAAGAAAAAATAAAGATTTATATACAAACTATCTTCTATGTATTGCAAATGTTATTTATCAAATTTTCAATTTAAAATAATATAATACAAATTTTGACATATTTCTAAATACAGTAATCAATATTATAATCTATTCAAAATTTAATTAAGCAACACTCACACGTATTTACAAATGTGTGACTGACGTATTAAAATTTACGAATAAAATACATTATACTAATGTATAAGATGTATGAGATATTTGCGAAAATAAGATCATTTATAAAATGATAAATTATAACAATTTAAGATTACATCATTTCATCAATGTATTTAAAAATATATAAAATCAAATAAATTTATAAAAAATTTTATTACAGATTCCACATATACGCTCAAACATTTTTAATAATGTCTGTTCAAAGTATTAAAATTTACAAATAAAATACAATCAGATTTATTTAAATACGTATGAGACAATTAATTTAGTAACAATCAATTAATACGAAAACAAATAAAACTAATGTTGCAGTGGATTAGGCCTACAGGGGACAACCACTCTAAAAAAAACGCGCCATATCTATTTACCTCAATGGTGGTGTGGAAATCATAGAACTTATATCTTCTTAAAACATATCTATTTACTTCAGTGTTAATAATAGAACTTTCATATTTTTCTACTAAATAAAAACCAATAGAATAGTCATATATAAAAAAACCACTATAATCTATATTTGCATATATGTATAAATATGTTTGTTACAAATTGCAGGTGTGGGGGTTGGCGAGCGGAGCGAGCAGGGTGGACCCCCTAGTACATATATATATATTGTAACGGTCGGGTTACCGTTCTCCAGAGTAATCGGCCGTGTACAACCGGGATCCAAAGGACCGCGTTTACTAATATAATTGTTCGTTCTCGGGCGTGCTAAAGGCACAGCTCGGCCGACTCAAGTTGCGTGCGTAACGATGTAGTCACGCGGAGGCGGCAGGGACTAGGATTCGCATAAAGTAAAACGTGAGACAGAGAACTTAGATAAAAGAAGAAAAGTAAATATATTATGAAAATAGTGTATACAGCGCTCGTTCGTACGAGCAATGGTGCGCCACCGCACACTACGCGAGGACGAGAGAGAGAGAGAGACGGGCAAGATCGCCCGGACGTCGAGAGAGAGTACGAACAAGTACTTACAGTACGCACGACGGTGCCGGGGGGTCGCAAGGTCCGCTTAGCGCTCGCTCGTTCGGGGCTCCGCTGGTCGGTCCGCACGTTGGATAGAGCTCGAGGTCGGACGGCAAGGGGCCGGGCGCAGGTCGCACGCGTACACTACTATCAGGTTACGACCGGCGTAAGTTCGCGTGTAGTACTCGCAAGCCACTTCGGTAGGCGGGGGCTCTCGCAATACTGAATACACGGAGCGCGGCGCGGCAGGATGCTACTGTCCATGTCACGGCGTTGTCATATTTTTGGCAGATTGATGGTCCGGCAACGCTGTAGACTGACCGACGCGTTCTCTCTCTATGCACGCTACTAGTACTCTCTCTATGCACGCTACTAGTACTCTCTCTCTCTTTCTCTCTTTCTCTCGATGTATTAGTGTCCGCTGGTGGGCGCTAGAATACAGAGACATTATTAGTACATGTTTATATTGTATGCGCCCGGAGAGGCGATAACGTGCATCTAATGCAACCGTTATAACACCCCCCTCCAGACGCTGAGTACCCATCCCGGCGTACCAGCTCGCGCTCACTACGTCTATCCGGGCGATAAGGGTTTCAACTATTAAATGGCAAAATCGCCAATTCATGTACTGAAAAAAAGGTCTATAAGGTTCCAAAAAAAAATTTTTAATAAATTTACACAAATTATACATTTTAAGA